>JARJLF010003067.1:0-23314 GCA_029378395.1 Mycena leptocephala | reverse complement strand
ATTTTGTGCAGGTCAGAGCTCAAACGACTGAGTCCATTTTTCACCGCCATTGTGGGCTCCAAACACGACATCCAACCCGGCGCGCCGGTGATGACGTCTGCATACGCCACGCTCGACGGCGCTTATGTACGGCGCTGGATGTTGTCGACGGCAAGGGATGCCCAGAAGGGAGAATGGCTTTGTAAGTTGCCTCTCTTGGGGTTTACAGCTAATGTCGGAACCGAAGGCGCGATCAGAGATTTCCTGTTTTGGACGATTTATGATCATTGCGACCGATTTGCCCATATCTCGCTCAGCTTTTCCTGGAATACCTGCCTATGTAGCCCAATCCTCTGGAATGATTCCAGGGCAATTGGTGATAGACTCAGAATCGCGGAAATATATGATTTTTGGCCTGTCTGACAGGGGGCCTAGTCTGAGTTCAAAGTGTTTTACGGGGCTGAGACCTTGTGAGGGGAGGCTGTCATGGAGTATAAAACCGGTAATAGAGTCAGATTCATGCACTTTTCACTCAGAGAATTGTTATCGCGCTGAGAGTGATGTTTCAATCAACATGCTTCAAATTAAGAGATCTCCTTCAGTTTTCAACCAGAACTACTAAAGCAAAAGGGAAAGGCGTCACCCTAGAAGTCATTTGTGGATTACTCAATTATTTCGGTCAAAATACCTCCGGGAAATACGCCAATTAGAGCGTGTCGTGTCCACACGCGTCATTGGCTATCACGGTGGTCTCTCTAGTTGGTGTATTTCCTGCAGGCGCTTTTGGCCAACCGAGTTAGATAGAAATAGTCCCATATCTGAGGTAGCACCATGTGCCCTTGCTTGGGAGTGTTTAGTTGAAAACTCGGGGAATTATTCCTGGTTAAATTTTGTGGGCCAAAAGATCACTTCTATGGCGGTCAAAATGCACTTTTATTATTCCGACACTTTTTTGGTCAATTTTCGACTTTCCGACACTTTTGTTGCCAAATTCTCCCGTTTCCGACACTTTTATGGGTTTCGTGATGGTCAATAAAAGTGTCGGAAAGTGGTCAGTTTCCACGACACTTTTATTGACCGATTCTGACTTCCGACACTTTTATTGACTGAAGTCAGATTGCCGACACTTTTGTTACGGAACTCAAATCTCCGATGCTTTTATTGACCAAGTCAAAACTTCCGACACTTTTATTGGGGTCAAAATTTTTTTCCTTCTGATATACATCCCGCAGACTGTACGGTACTGTGCATACATAATAAACCTATCTAAAGCCCCTGGAAGGCCCGATAAGACCTCATAACCGGCAATCTGGCCTTTACACCCACAACCTTGCCTGAGTTGGCTGCTAATGCAGTCCTTGACCTTGTATGTTCTGCCCCTTCCATCCTCCAGCCATTTTCCAGCGTATCCATGCAACAGCCATTCTCACCTGGCATGTCCCGTGCTGGTGATGGACCGAGAACGACAAGGGAAGGCCATCCGTTTTTTTGAGAGTTCATTTTGAACACTGAGGTCCACACGGTGTCGATACAGGTCAAAATCGGCCGCATCTAGCCCATTAGAATGAGGCACGGAGGGAGCAAGAAAGTAGCAACTAGACGGCGCCGTGATGACACGGTCACGTGGAAGATATGAGCTTGATCTCGTTGGTCGGTTGCTTAAGGTAGATTTATAGGGATTTGGACAGTTATATATGAGGTCTTTTTTCGTTGAATATTCTCATTTTTTGTCTCTACTCCCAAGAATCGGGGTAGTCACAAGTCAGTAGGCCGCAGTTTTGGCCCAGTCACTAGTTTCCAAACTGAAGTTTTTGGTAAGTCACGCGGTGCACGCCGAAGTTCATAGTCTCAAGTCTCAAGTCGAAATTGATCGCCGCGTGCCGGCATGTCACATATGCCGAAACTCCCACGCCTTCCTCGACAGTTGAAATATTCCTTGCATCCTACACATGCCGCGGTCGATTTCATGGGCTGTTTGGAAAAAGCACTTGGCCCGGAGTAAGCACCCAGTGTGTGAGATGGAATTTTTCTGTCATCACAATAATCAATAACAGTGAATTCTCTGAGAGAAATTGCGTTTACCTCTTGCATTAGCCGAGGAAACTCCAGAGATGCCTCAAAACTGGTAGGCTACCGTTTGTCCAATTCGACAATCGCCTGCGTGACGCGTGACCTCGACCAGATTTAGATATCGACGCAATGATCCAAAAATGTTGGCCGACGGAGCTTCGCGGACATCAACTCAAATTGGCGGTGTAGTCACCGCTTGTTTGTGACAACGAATATTACTACCGTCCCGGACAAACCTAGAACTCCAACATTTTTGACTTAGTATGAGGGGAAGGAGGTGTACTAAAGATAATGCCAATATAATCCTCACCACACTCAGACTTGAACCTGTCCTGGGTGAAAACTCGAGTTTTGACGCGTTGCGTAGCGGTTTTTTCAAATATAGATGCCCAGATCTCTAGATTATGGTACGATAAGTTTATCACAATGAAGAAGAGAGATGTCTGACAATGTTCAAGTCCTGAATTGACTCAAAATACAGCTTCCGGCTAATGACGAGGTTGTCAGAGTTTGAGGCATTTTCGGACGATTGATGTATCACTCTAAGCCACATTAAACCTCAAATTTCGCCAGATTCCGTGGCGGTTTCTTTGAAAACGAGTAGACTGTCGAGCAAACCAACGGAAATGATGTGCCGCCGGCAGGCAAAATGTTGAGATTTTGACCTTATGAAAGGCCCAGAGATAGTACTTCAGAGGAAATCTTGAGACCTACAAAGATAAAGAGCAATGAGGCATCACCAGGAGCGCGAATGAACGAGAATTATGAGGATGTTCGAAAAAGGAAGATTTGCCGTCCGATCCGACAAGCTCCGCCGGGAACCAGTGGAGTGAAATTGAGACAATTTTAATGTTCCCGCTCAAGCCTCTGGACCGATACTGATTCTGAGTGGCCAGAAAATTTTGAAATAAATCGTTCCTCAAAGCCAAAATTTTGTAGGGGATCCGAGGTGTTATTGAAGCTCCTGGAAGGAATCTGGATACTGAGCTGAAGTAAGCCTTATGGGCGGTAACTTTCGGCACATTTATTGCGCTTTATTTTCTTTATTTTTTTTATTTTCTTTATTTTCCCCACCGCCATTGGTATCGGGCTGGAGACGGGCCAGTTCCATGGGAGTGAGCCAAACAGTCCCCGTGAGTGGCCCGTCACTCACGGATTGGATCGGCTCTTGTCCGGGCCCGGAAATTTGTGGATTGCGGATCTATAAAACCCCGGATGGACCCAACTCTCATTAATGCCTTCCCTTGTCACGATCGCGCCATCTGTCGGTACGAGGATTGCATCTGACCATGCGAACAGCACTGACGACATGTTTCGGAAAGCAAACAGGGGGTGTAAAAGAGCAGGAGATGATCTGATTCAAAGAAGAAAGCCGTCCCTACAAGGTGCATTCTATTTTCTGGGCGTCTTTGTTATTTATTTATATTTTATTCGTCCCCACAGACGGCCACTACGCAGGCCAGAACTGTAAAATCAATCTTTTCTCTCAAACTTTGTGCGACTGTGGTGCATTTTCCTGTCCTTGGTACGCGCTATGCACAGCATCTACAGAGCAGCACTGAAACCGATATTGCAATTTCTCAGTCCGAAACCGGAGTATCCCTGCCCCACAGATGTAATGGGCGCCGGGAATTGTGGAAAAGGATTATTCTCACATGGAAGGATTGCTCAGTATGCTTTAACAGTTCTGGCTTTGTTTTACACCGCTAACTTCCGACTTTGGGACAGACAGACCTTTGTCATTGAGTACGCGGGAAACCGGATTGGATCCAAGCAAAAAGATGAGTTGTTGGCCCAAGGCTGTGTGTACATATTCCAGGTTGCCCCCGGGGTGAGCTCAGCTGATACCCGTATATTTAGAAAATAACTTGCGGATTTGAAGGAATTCGTAGATGCCAGCGAGCCAAATGAAGTTAATCTTGCGCGGCATATTAATCATAGCTGCGACCCTAACGCCGTAGTTGAGTTATGGAACGACCCAAACGGCCGACCTCGAGCTCTGGTCATTTCGAAGAGGACTATCTTTCCGGGTGAGGAGATTACCATTCACTATGGAAGGTGAGGGTATTGTCTTCTCTCTAGAGCTTAACTTCTCATTTTTAGTGATTTTATGCCGTCGCCATGTCTTTGTGCAAAATGCATCCAAGATGGTACCTTTTCATCCGCGGGTGGAAAAGCGTCGGACACAGAAATATCTCGGGCTCACAATGGTTTAAGGGGTCCTTCCTTTGGGGAGCTCGATGATCTACCGAGTTTCGGCAATGCCACCATTCGATACGCATCCGGAGACAAGGATGTCAGGAGGAGGGAGATATGGTAATTTCTTTCGACTTCCAAGATCTTCCTGGCCAGATCAGCGTAAAAAAACTTAATAGCCTGGTCTCATTTTTCCAACTACACAAGAGTGTAAAGTAGCCGATTTCGCGGATTCATTGTACTCGTTATCACAAAAAGTAACCGGAAAGGGTGTATCTCCGCAGTATCGGCCAACTTTTGGCACTTTTTTGATCGGTAATTGACAAAGGGGCATACCTCAACATGGGACAACAGAAATTACCATCTGGTCTACTTTCGTTGCTGCGAAAATCAAAATTTAAATCATTTTTTCATTAAGGCGGTGATTTTGGCCGCTTTTTAGTTTATTCATGGAAGGATTGAGGGCATCCTTCCGCCGCTTAAATTTTTTGTGTGGGTTCCAACAGAGCTAAGGCTAATCATCAGATACTCGGATACCCGGAATTACCATCGGGACAACGCTTAAAAAGGAAACACCATCAATTCTCGATTATTTCCGAAATTTAATATTGCACTCAGTATAAGCTGCTGCACTGCAGGTTTGAATGTCATATTCTATACCAAATAAGCCGTAGATTGAGAATACAGCCACGAGGATGGTTAAAATTCATGTTAAATGCCGTTAAACCCAAACTTTTTGTAAAACGAGTAAATGCTGATTTTGATTTCGCATTTGTTGCACAGCTACGCATCCCGGTCGTTAGCGCCGCACAGTCTGCACCTTTCCAGAGGAATGGATACTGACCAACCTCGAGCGGAAATTCACGGCGGGCCTCTTCACATCGTTCAGCTGCAAGTCTACGGAGTGCATATTTTTTTTTCTTTCTCGTATTTCAAACGGGCTCAAAACACATACTTGAAAAAATTTGCGCCTGCCGAGATTTGGCGGGTTGGTCACGTGATTTTGCCAGGTCCGGGGTTTACGTTACCTGTTGGGAGTGATGTTCTTCTCGCGTTTAAGCGGATCGCCGCTCAGATGGTAAGTACCTGGACACGGAGAGAGACGATGTAAACATGGGGTGGCGGCAGGACGCAAACTGAGGGTGCTTGTATATGTTGACAGAGGGCTGTGCTCGGCGACCCCGGGCCGGAGCCACGTTTCCGCCTCATTCGATATTGCCCTCATCGCGCACGGATCCCAGCCCCCGCCGAATGTCGTCGCGCAAGGTAATCGTGTTTTTCTTTCTTTTTTCTCTCTCTCTCCCTTGAACTTGTCCCCGCTCACATGAACATCTAAGTCCCGGGATTTCTCAAAGGATACGTGCGTCGATTTGCTCAGAAATCCCACGACCATCGAGGTACACCAGAGGTACGGATCCGGTGCGGAATATCACCGCGCCAGTTCCGCCCTAAAATCCCGCCAGCCAGAAAGTAACTGACTTACTCCTTTCATTTCACAAGAACCCCGGCCGTGTCGTTACCCTAGTTCATAAGGAAGACTGGGATCTATTCTCGAACTCTGTCCGTCCATAAATTCTCTTGTCTCTTTCGCAGGGACAAAGAACATATATCTAGGATCCCTTTCCCGACGAGGACATTGTATGGGGTGCGTTATCTGTTCTTTCTTAGAGCGCAGATAACACGTGCGCAGGTATCGCATACACCATCGACCCCGAATGCGAAGTCGATGTACGAGCATATCTTGGTAAGTGAGTTCCCGAAAAACGGTATTATTGTCCTCCGACTGAGATACCAGACTATCGCGAGAAGGTGGGCGCGTCGCCCTGCGTACTGGTTAGGTATATATGCTGCCAAGGTGTCGGTAATTTCTTGGTTGAACAGACCGAGAGAGTCCAGAAACGTAGGCAGCGGTAGTAGTTCGAGCGAGAACTGGTAAAGCTGTGTTTTGTCAAAAAGATGTGACGAATAGCAAGTTACGCGGAGGTAACAAGGTTTCGGCACAAGGTTCCGGTTGACTTGAGACAAGCAGTGACAGTTGTAAAGTTTGGTATTCCCTCCTCGAACTAGAGTTTACAGGTGGCTTTTATACGGTAGGTGCGCAGTTATTGGAAATGCGTCGTAGTAAGGTAGAATGTACGGTAGTAAAGAGAAATATATTGTAGGGAAGGAGAGACAATGGCCATTGGCCAGTGAATAAACATAAGGAAAGGAATAGTGGTTACGGGGGAGGAATGAGTGTCCATGAGGTGTGTGGTAGAGGTGTCGAGGATGCCCGAGTAGGCCGAAAATGATGGAGGTCCGGAAAAGGAAGACCACGGTCACATTCGTTACACATCAAATGCTCATCGGATCGCGACCTCCCAAATCCGTTCCCTGGGGAGTGTAGTACTGTGGGCCCTCATCCCCTGTTTCGATCTTTGTCATCCGCCCTAATAAAACGCAGCCGATTCAGCGCCTGCTTAGAACCCTCAGTATCAGCCCACCGGAGCCCGCAAGCGACGACCATCCAAGTCGGCGATCCTCCCCATCAACCGAATGTTTCGCCGCAGATTATTTTCGCACAAGTGAGGGAGCTTCGGCACCTGAAAGTTTCGGCCGTCGTTTTCAACGGCCAACTACCCACTATCCAGTGAGTCGTCTTCGCTGGTCCTCCGGAACCTGCCTGAACGAGCTTTTTAGCCGGTACAAATCAATTCAGCTCTCTTTCCTGACTGTAGTTGGTTACGTTGCTGCCCTCATCCCTCTGGACACGATTTTTTGGCGCTCGCCCCGGCCACCAGCTTTCCCCCAGTAAATGGTCTCCTCCCAAACCCTTCCACGTTTGATCATCCAGAGTGCTTTCACTCAGCCGAGCGGAACGATTGTGCTGGAATGGAATTGGGATTTGTCATGTCAGAGAGCCAAATAATTGCCTCCCCGACACATGTGATGCCGCGAAACGTGAGTACATACGTCTTAGCTTAGTTACTCTGTGCCACGCTTACCAAAAAAGCAGCAACTCGGAACTCCCTTCAGCTTCAGCTCCTCACAAGGCCCTAACGGGCCCCTGATTTCCGGTTGGCGAATACTCCCGACGGCGTACACATCCCACGACGAATTCTGCATGCCGACAACTCCGGGCATTCTCCCCGGCTCCAGCTCGTTAACCTCAAGGTTGGGTGTCTCTTCTCCCGCGGAGCCGTTTTTCCCGTCGGCCTCGCGGTGGGGCCTCGCCGCCAAAGAGAACTGAGTCCCGCGATATTTTCGTCAGAAGCAGCCGCGCATCTACAGCAACCCTCACACTGGCGGCACGACAACTGTCCTCACCGGCGTAAACCCGGATCCGTAGGTTGTTCCGGCGTTGTGAGAATTTGGGCAAAAATTGTCGGTGTTACGCGTTGTCGTGTTTTGGGGTGTTTTCACGCGTTTTTTGACATGTTTGGTGTTGTACAACGCCACAATCAAAATGTCAAAAGTCTGATGCTCTCGCCATTTCGGGAATTACTATCCTTCCCCTAGTACTCGGACACTTGAGGAAAGCACGTGAATATCTTTACTCACAGGTGCAGTCGTATCAATCTGAGTAGACAGATCACTTGCAATTCGGGAAATACGTAGGATGAACCGAAGGAAGCTTGTGAAACGGTTCACAACTGCTTGCACGAGGCCGATTTCTCTGACAGGTCCGAGTGTCCGAGTAGTAGGTATCAAGTCATCTTCTGAGTGCCACCCTTACCTTGATTGCCCCTTTTGTCGCAGCAGGCCGAAAGTTTGTAGGATGGATTTTGTATACTGTAGCGATCTGTATGACTGAAACGTAACGCGTAACGGAGGGCCGTTTCTGCTTACAAATTTGCCTTTTATGGTAAGTGATGGCAAGAAAATTACTATAAAAGGCAGGTTCTCATGCCGTTTCAGGTGTAACGGCCGGTTTTGCGTTTCAGTCATACAGATTGCTACAGTATATGCCCTACGTCTATGCACCAAGACGGGTCAGCACGAGTTCTAGAGAGATGGCAAGACACCTCGAACTTTTGAACCAAAGTTGGATCAAAATTGGCTCAAAGCTCACATCTTTTCGATGCACCGTGAGATACACAGAGCACCTGGAGGCCTAAAATTTTACATGAGGCCTCGGACAATATGTATGCATCTTGAGATGTATTATTGCTAATATATAGCATGATAAGTAGCTCTATAGAGCTCCTTTAGAGCATATGATACAGCTCATATGAGACCAAAAATCATGGGAAACGGTTCAGTATTGCGCGAGAAATCCTTGTGTGTCCGAGTTGTAGGTATGTCCGGGCCGGTGGGGGAGGATAGTCTGTATTGACCTTTTGACCTGAAAAGCGCGCCTCAGAAAGTGTGGCAACCTCATTTCTTCAGTTAAGGTCTTTTCATTGTAAGATTCAGACAGCCCTCAACAAGAGCCCTCGATTGGTCATGTCTGAGTAATCTTCAGCTGGGTTGACTGCGCTATTTCCAAATCCCTCCCAGTGTTGACTCCACTCTCAGTATGGAGAGATTAAGGAGAGGAAAGAATTCAGACGCTGTGCAGGTTGCCTGGGCAACTTCCCGACCTCTTCTTCGCTAAAGTGAAATCACATCTTATTCAGATCCGCTGCCATCCCGCCGTCCTCGTCTGCACCCGTTGTTCCGACGCGGGCGCCCGCCGGACGACATACCAAGCAGTACTGCAAGACTTGCGGAGCGAAGAGTCCGATACCGCAGTAGTGACACGCAGTTCTGAAACGAAGCCTAGTAGCATTTTGTAAAGTTTACGTGGGTTTCTGAACTGGGGGGTTAATCAATCTGAACGGCGTACTGGTGCGCACCTAATTTCGACACGCGCGCGTCAGGAGAAAAGCGGAAATTGTACCCGCGACGCCTTGTAAGCCATCCACCACCTTCGTATCGAGATTACAACATCGCTCCAGTCAACCATGTGGTATCGGAGAAGCGACTCGTGAGGATACGGCTTGCATAGATGACAGAAGCAGGGGAAGTACACTTACTACTCCCGAATGCTTATTTACCAGCAATGTACCAAGACATTTAAGAGGCATTGAAGTAGACTCACACACCGGCTGATGCGGAGGGATATTTTATGCATGCGGGGTACTTGTAAACTTGCTTTGAATAGATATATCTCGCAAATATTGCCCAAGAAAACAACATTCATTTCGGATGCCAAGAAGTTACATGAGCAGACTGAAAAATCTCCACAACTCATCACATCGGCAAAGCCCATCGACGAACGGGCTCGCAGCTCGGCGATCTCGCCGGGGAGAAACTTCATCGATTGGAGATCAGTGATCTTTATGAGATAGAAAACCGAGGTGTTCTTGTAGCCATTGGTGGAGAATTTAGTGGAAATCCCAACGTCGAGATCGTAGTCGTGGCAAAAATTCGCAATGGAAATCGACACACCAACTTTAGTGTTGGGCGGCAGCAGCATGGAATGATCATGAGTGGTATGGACTAGGGGAGGGAGGGCTGCAGGAGCGTCGGGCGCAGTGTGCTGTCCTCGAAGAATATCGAGGAAGCCATCAGGCAACGAAAAGTGATTATTGATAACCGGTGCGTTCGATGTCGGCTGGTTTGCCGCTATACGGCGTTGCAGCAAGGTGGGTGGAGCGAGGTGGTTCGCGTTTCCTTTGCTGCGGAATATGTGGTGATTTGGTGGCGTCTCTTTGTCACACGAGCCCTCAGCCTACAAAATTCAATGTCAGTAACTGAAGCTGTAGAAGAACAATCTTCCTTACCCATCCAGCAGCCCACATCCTAAAATGGGGATTCGTTAACGGAAATGCTCCTTATCCTCCCCTGAAACCCAACAATAGTCGCTCCCGTCGTTTGCGTTACAGGTGTATCTGGATCGAAGCTGAACAATTTTGTTATTGATGTCGGCATTGGCTGGCGAAATGTCGTTTTCGGATGGAACCTGTATCATTGTAAATGACTTGAGGCTCTCTCGACCAACTGACAACTCACTTTTGACTTCTTAGCCTTCTTTTTGGCAGGGGCTTCCTCCTCGGATTCAATTTTTTTTACTAGAATTGTCCTGTTTGCGCGTGAGTTGTGTATTGACTCGGAGGGAGATAAAGGTATGTACTTACTTTGACAAGAATGCACATACAGTGGAAAATATGAAAAGAGATTGCCAGAACAATGAAAAAACACCACGAGAACACGAATAAAACACGATGGCGGAGCATCCAGACTGAAGATTTACGAACGAAGATGGGACGCGTCAAGTTGGACCACGTCATGTGACCGTGACAAACTTCTTTTGTGCCGCCACCATCGCCGCCTCCTCCGAAGACCGTCGCCACCTCTCCGAAGACCTCCCCGACGACCGTCGCCACCTCCCCCGATGTCTTACACGTAACTGGCGGACGCCGCCGCCTCGGATTACCTCAAATCAGTGGCCAATAGGAAGCATTATAACCGTCAACCAGCACGGTTTTTTTTTCATACGAGGACTTCCCTACAGATTTGCCTGCTTCAATGCCGGAAATTCCATTTCTATATTGCCCGAAGGCCTCCGATTTTAGGTTGGCGGCCACCTCGGAAGTATTCGAGCTCTGAACTTCCCGTGAACTCTGTCGCGTGTCGTGTCCGACCCCCAACGCGCCTGTGCTGCATAGCGTAACCGCACAATTTTTTATTCCATGTTTGGTGTCCCCGCGAACTTTTTCACGGGCCACTGTAATTCCGCGACACCTGAGGGGTGCAGAACGCCGTCGCAAATATTTAATTGACTCTTCAGCACCTCTCTATCACGTCACACCCCGACCTGGGAGCATTGTAATGGATATTTGGTCTGCCCCACGCCAGCGGCCACCACTCACGGCCACCATTCTCCTGCGCACGTACGGCACATAGCGCCGCCGCAGCTTCTCTTGTCGCGCTCTTCCGCTGGCTCTCCCGCTCTTACGGTGCTCGTCACCAAGTCCCATTCATACCGGCGCCCAGAGCGCACCCAAAAGTATCCAAACTCCAACGCCGCGTTTTTTGCTGGGTTTCCAGAGAAATGCTGAGCAGGTTAGGCAGCGGGACCACCGAGATTGGTGCAATATTGAACGGACTACGCGCTTCCCAACGAGACATTCTGAACCGCGTGACTTGGAACGGAACATTCCGACCCGCGTGACCCTAATGGCGGGCGAATTTCAACTAAACGGTCAAAAACATTCAGCTTGCAGCCCCGCATTTTTTTCTGGGTTGCCAGAGAAATTCTGGGCAGGTTTGGCACCGGGACCCCTGAGATTGGTGCAATATTGAACGAGCTACGCGCCTCGCCGCCTATAGACAGCCTCTGTCTACACCGCGTAGACAGAGGCTCACTTAGGTAGGCACATGTCCGGGTCTACACCTTAGTCTATGTACGTAGGCATGAATGATGTGATGAAGCCGGAGCTGATACTGGGGAAAAGTAGAACACTCTTCGGGGGATTTTAAACTCACGCCTGAAACTTTGTGGCTGTGCTAGGCACACATCTCCCAGGACAGGGTACAGCCAAAAGACACCATTTACGTACAAGCTCTTAAACTGTTTCTGTTACAGCGCGACCTCGTGGTTTCTTATGTTTTGCCAAGGTCATGGGTTCGAATACCGTGTATTGCATTCTTTTTTTCCTTTTTCAAATTTTTGTTGACGCCGGCGGAAGCACCACGCAGTGGGCCTCCGTGGCGAGCAGTAAGCCCCGTGCAGCGGTCGGGGTCTGGGGTGGAAAACCCCAGCCGTCCAGGCCGGCGCCCGAAAGAGTTCCGTCATTCAAGTATCAGGTTCATCTGGCGCTCGCCGGCCCCTCACATGATTCTGAATTCTAAAATTCAGATTCGCTCTATTCAAGCAGTGGAGACCATGGATACTCATTCTCATCCTCGTCAGAAGAGAGGTCATCCGGATCTTCTTCTCGATCCTACGACTCCTTGCGACGAGGCAACCGTGGACGGAAAGCCCTTCCGTGATCAGTTTGCAGTTGATTCCGCCCTCTTCATGGCGTCTCGGCTACCTCACTTAGAGAAAACCCTTGTGGCCTTTCTCAAAGGGACTCTGGGAAGTTAGAGTCCCGTGCGCAGCCCGGCCGTGCGGGGAGGCAACATAGATTGCTGCAGAGCATCCTGCGTTTTGCGAGGACACCCGGTGTCGCGACGTCAGTGTGATGCGAGGAAGAGAAACACAGTATGGTAAGAGTGTAGTTGTTCCTTACCGTGCAATATTAGACTACCTTGAAACAAGTTCTAAACTCGATTATAACACTTTTGAAAGATTTCACAGCCACATTGCAAACCCAAAAATCCGTTGCCAAATGCACTCCAGCAGCTCCTTGCGTGGCATTCAGATTCGCAGGATTTATTGGCAAAAGGGCGGGAAAGACCGTCGGAAACGAGATTCCCTAAACGACGATAGTGGCAGCTTGAAGGGGCCGTTTGGCACGAGCTAAGACTCGGAGCTTGAAGGATGGGACCCCATCATGTGACTATCGCGTCGCCTTCTTGGGAGCCAAAGCTGCCACAACATGATGCAACACCCATGAGCAAACGCGCGGAGAGAAAATTTATCCCCAGTTTGCGGTCAAAGAACGAAGCTCCGTCGGAGTCTTACCGACCACACGTCTCCACCGAATCCTAAAATCGTAATGAACGGAAATCGGCAATCAATCCTGGACGAACGTGTTCTTCTGCATGGATCTCCCCGTTCGGGATGTCGAGAAAGTTATTCACTGTGCTGCTATTCAAGAAGGATGTAGTGCATATACAAATTTCGACGCAGTGATGCAAGAAACCTAACCAGACAATTATCAACGCGTACAAGATTGATCTTTTGTAAATCATTTCGACAGGCCCTGCGAACAAAACCATGGAGTGAGCGGTGCCGAAAATATCGGCAAAGAGTGTGACATACGCAACTTATCCGTCCTTCTCATCCCGACACGACGTTGAGACAGAGCATAAGTTCTGTATCAACATACGCACGGAGCGACTTACTTACCTTCTAAGATCTACGCGGCCACCATTCGCGCAGGTCAGTAATCACCTTCCGCGTTACCTCCCTTGACGGCCCTTCCGGTGGCTCAGATGCAATTTTAGCATACTGGGATCCGGCTTTACTCTCCAAGAATTCGCTAATCCACTGGCCCATTATGGGTAAGTCGTCCATCTCGATCCGAGCCCGCACAGCTGCCATGGCCACCGAAACGCGGGTCTCACCATATTCCTCGATGAGCTGGTCTACGAACCCACTCGGTGCGTCCTGAAACTCGGGAACTGTTCCCAGTATTGCCGCGATGCACCGTTCGTCCCCGGTAGCCATGGCTGTCTGCACGGCAAGGCGGAAGACAAGGTGCGTTATGAACACAGAACTATTAATGCCGCCGGGGACCAGTGGGAGAGAAGAACACGTAGGAGCAGAACGGAACAGCTTCAAGAAACTGCATTTGCCGGAGAAGGGCCTGGGATCTTGTGTATCCGTCGCGTGCCGGCCCCATCTGCGTCAAGAAGAACACCTCGATGGAGGGTGCTTCGGTGGAGCAGGTGGCGCTCTGGACAACTCCGGGAGTCAGCTCCTTCCCACAGACTTTTTTGTGGTTCGGCCAGTCCGATTTTTGACAGGTCCTGCAGAAATAATTAGGTGGTGGACCGGTATTTCGGATAAAACACCTACCTGGAGCAGTAGAAAACTTTGCGTGACACATTCTCATTGCAATTTTTACAGACCGAGAACCGGGCACCATTTCCTTCTTTGTCTCCGCAGCCCTCGCATATGCGGGTGCCCCAATGCAATGGGGTCGATTCATTCCCGTCACTTTTAATCACCCGAGGAATTCCGACGACGGATGGAATGGTGTTGTAAAGGAAGGACACTGCGCGGCGTTCAATTTCAGCAGCACACCCGGTCGCTGAACTCACCAAGGAAGCTGTTGCGCAGTGCTATCCAAATTTGAACTCCCGCCACGTGTCCAGCGTTCTCGAGCCGCTCGATCGTCTCCTTGGTCCAACCTGGATGCAGGTACGACGTAGAACCGCCCTCCACGACGCTCGCCTCGTCTGGAACATATTTCCTCAAGAGAGTAAGAAACCCTTCGCCGTTATCGGTTTCCATGGATGCCAGCGTAATATCGGAGGTATACATGCGGGTGTTTGGCATGTGGACCGGTTCTCGCAAGCAGGTGCGGAAAAGCCCCTCCAACATATGCGCCTCTCGTTCCGTGGGTGTCAGTGTTTTCCAGCAGGAATTCGGCTCCAGGACGCTGGTAGCGGCCAAGACACGCAGCTCCGCCTGAATCACACGGACGCTGCGTACGAGGTTGTAGTTCCATTGCATCTTCTCCTGCTCTCCAGAGGCATTCGATTCCACCAACGTTTCCAAATTGCGAACCTTGGAGTCAAAGAAGGGGAAGCTGAGCTCCCAAGCGGAGTTCCAGGCGGCGATGCCGTCTCTGAAGTCTGGCATTCCGTACGTATACGGCGGGGTAAACTCCTTGATACGTCGAGGCATTGTCTCGTAGTGGTGGAGAGCGGGAGAGTCGTGTGTCCACGCGCTTGATCTCCGTCTGATACCTCCGTCGGCTACCGGTAATCCGCCTCAGCCGGAGCACCACGCTTTGAAACAAATGATGATACTAGGGATCCGCCGAAAGCGCGAAATGCTCGCGAAGCAGACAGAAAGCTGCGGCGTATTCATGCTTACGCCTCTCCTATTCCATGGCGGTTTTTTCCTCGTCTTTTGGCCTAATTCCTGTATCAGAAGGCGCATCGTTTGGTGCTATTCCCATCGCAAAAGACCCAGAATTGAACGTTTTTGAAGGCAATCTTTCCCTCGAGGACCGTCAGCCGCAGTCAGTCCATGTTTACGGTTGTTAGCTGCATATTCCAGCCTGTGCGTCGTCACGTGCGTTTTAGGTAGAATGCTTCGCTTCGCTCGCAATCGAGTTTTGGGATGATGGCCGTTGTTGTGCCGTGAAGTTCCCTATACTTAGATCTTTCCTTCGAGCGCAAACACCACTTACAATCGGACTATTACTCGAGTCCAGGAGAAGATTTTGATTTGAGAACCAAGAATACCAATTTACCACCTCAATTTGCGTTTTCTCTGCGGTGCCAATACCTTTAAGAGTTCAAAGACAGACTTCCAAGTGCGTGCCAATACATTTCGCTTGAAGAAACCCTACAACTTCCACTTTGTTCCCATTTCCCGAGGAAATAGGTTGACTTTCTTGCATGGCCACTCTGCTGAGAGCTCCGCACTGAGGGCATTGATTGTGTGCTCTAGACGGTCAGAAAATATGCTACAATGCACTGATAGTTTCACAGTATTATCCAATCCTCAAGGTACCGCTTAACCAATTGGCTTTTCTTGTTCCAAGATCTGTTCAGTGTGGAGAAAGGCAACAGTATTATATTGTGGGTGTGGGTGGCGCTACCGCCAGCTCCAGGTCGTACACCGATGGGGATGGCGAAAATGAACCTATAATGCGCGCAACATAGTTGCGTTGATGGGAGGGCCAGCCAGAACGTAATGCAGCCTGGATCCGCCTTTCCATTCCGCATTTTGGGCAGCGTGCCACGCTTTGAGTGCGGCGATGTTGTTCCGTGCAGTTTGGCCGGCATGAACCCCGACGCTGGAGGCTGCAAAGGCACATAGTACGAATTCATCAGCGGGTAATTGGAATTTAGCTGGGACCCCTTCTGCAGCATAGAATGCCAAGAAGCGGTCTACGAAGCTGCCATAATTGGACAGAGTTGCGTCAGCCCAACCATGGCGTAACGCGAATTCCACGGAGTCGATTGCGGTTTGGGAGAGATGCATTTTGTGGAGATAGCTAGGTAACGATGAATGATGGCGGAATGGCTGGAAAAGTCTGGGTATGGGGCAGAGGTGTCGTTTGTGGACCGGTCGTGATGAATGGTTACAACGCGAGGAATGGATAAATGCCGGGGTGTTAACGGTACCAGTGTTCCGAGTTGAACTTGACGATGGGATACAGTGGTGCTCGATTTATGTGCACCGCCGTGTTGACCGCATTAGGGCCACCTGGTGACCCCAGACAACTTGTAGACATGAAATATAGCTAAATGTAGGACTTCTTGACAGCGCGCACGCCGTCGCTACCATGCAGGCCGAGTTCGACAGCTGTAATTGTGGCGAGCACGGCAATGTGCGCACGCACCTGGAATTGCTCAAGATGAAGCATAAAGGTCTTGTGGCTGTCGGCGTTGCTCTGTCGGACAGTCAGTACGCGACTCGCATCATTAATTCCCTTCGGCTTTGGGCATGGCAGTAATTGACGAGGATTTTGGTGTCCTCTGGATCGCTGGTCCAGTCCGCTGCGTCGCTGCCCCGCCCCATGACCTAGAACACGTCGAAGGACTGTCGGTACGCGCGAAAATGTCGAAAGCAAAATTTGTGACGTCGTTATGTCATATTATGGCATGTAGTATTCTATTTTCTATTCCTATTCCTATTCCGGCTGCCGTATACTCATAATTTTGCACACAATTAAAATTAAAAAAACCTATATCTCCGCAGATTGGCACACCGACTCGACCCTCCCACTGGTCGACGAATTGGGATCAGCGGGAATTGATTTACTTTTGGCGTGACGGCAAGCTCAAGATTGACAAACTCTTTAAAGAGACGTGGCAGGTGCCGGGTACCATCGAGCCTCTGGCCTATATAGCCGGCACAGGCTCCTGTTCACCGCGGGAGGGCGGTATTACTTTTGGGTGGACTTTAGGCGGTGAGAAGTCTCATATGCCTGACGTGGAGATCCCCCAGGACTCCGACTACAGTATTGGACTGTTCGGAATCCGAATCCCTTTTAGTTGAACATCTTGCTGTGTTGGAAACTCCGATGGTAATGTGCTATTAATAGCATGCTATTACAGTATGTCGGAACCGAAGGCGCGACTGAAAATATTCCGGTTACGAGTCTGTCGCCCTTGCATCCTGGTCGTCGGTGGTGCTTCCGCCAGACGGTCTACATTCAACGCCTTGCGCTTGTTTACGTTCTAACAAACCTCGTTCCGAACCGAATTCTTTTGAAACCCGCACTCGAGCGGGGCTATAGTGTGGTGTTTCCCTGCGGCCGCTTGTACCTATCGAGGTTGTGCCCGTATAATCCCACCCACGTTGCGGACCCTGGTCCAAGTGCTGTACTGACATAAACCATATGGAGAATCGGGGTAGTTTTCGGCCCGATGGTGGAAACATTTGTGGATTTGGATCTGTGTATGGGGCAGTTTCGGCCCCGGCCGTGTCCGACCTGATATATATAAACAACCCTGTCCTCACTCAGCGGAGCCCCATGGATGCTTGCGTTCGCCTGCGACAATTAAATGTCTTCATCCTGTCCAGCTGAGGCACCCGCCTCCCTAGATCTTTGCCACCTGAGGCGCGGCTCTTCATGTGACATCAATCCGTGTGTGCGTTTGGCATGCTTTGGGGATGGCGAGCCTTGGACGTGGAATCTGCACCGTGTTGTCAGTACTCTCTCTATTTTACCAATTCTCCAATTCTCACGTCTGTTCCAGCATGGGACCACTCTGATTTCAACCTCTTGCTCCAGCTTCCCTGGATCTGTGCCACCTGAGGCGCGGCTCTTGATGTGACATAAATCCGTGTGTGCGTTTGGCATGGCTTTGGGGATGGCTACCCTTGGACGTGGAATCTGCACCGTGTTGTCAGTACTCTCTATATTTTACCAATTCTCCCATTCTCATGTCTGTTCCAACATGGGACCACTACGATTTCAACATATTCCTCCTTGCCTCACCTTCCTTGGATCTTTGCCACCTGAGGTGCGGCTCTTGATATGATGTCAATCCGTGTGTGCGTTTGGCCTGGCTTTGGGGATGGTGGGCCTTGGACATAGAATCTGCATCGTGTTGTCGATACTCTCTCTATTTTACCAATTCTCCAATTTTCACGTCTGTTCCAGCATGGGACCACTTCCATTTCAATATATTCGTCCTGACTCCAGCCTCCCTGGATCTTTGCCACCTGAGGCGCGGCTCTTGATGTGACATCAATCTATGTGTGCGCTTGACATAGATTTGAGGATGACGAGCCTTGGACATGGAATCTGCACCGCGTTGTCAGTACTCCACTGACTGAACTGAACCAACACCAAATGTACAGGAACATAAACTACATGGTAAGTTCATCTCACTCTCTGCTTTACCGCCTCCATGGGTCTCGGAGGATTCGAACCTCCGCCCAGCACTGCACTCGAAAATCAGTCAACACGGCGTGCTGGTTGTCCAACGAACCCTGTTCTCAGCAATCTGTATATGTTCAGAAATGAAATAAATTGATGTACCAGTATACAGGGTCAGACTTGAATGAAAATTACGAGTCCACCCAAGCTCAAAGTAAATCGCCATCCGAACCATCCCAATCAATTCAAGTACAAAATCAGGACCGTAAGAGGAAAGAATCTGTCTGCAGGCAATATAAGAATGCCAGATACAAAAGGATTGTCGGGATACGGCCAAGGGTCCCGAAGGATTCGAACCTCCGCCCAGCACTCGTCACACCTGTGGAAAACCCAGAAAGCGTGCTGAGTGTCCATCAGACTCTTCCCTCAATAAGCGGGATTTCATTAAATCTAACCCAACTCAACGGTCTACAAAGCAACGGGACTATGGAAGCAGATGGAAACCAGACAACACTTAAAAGAATAGCAGATACAAAAAAAGAAAGAAAGACCAAAGAAGAATTTCATCGAGATACACTGCGTTGAACCGGGCGCTAAAATGGGCAAAATTGAGGCCCGCTAAGGCGCCGGCTAGACACTGCTACATCCGTGGAGACGTCTAGATATACCTAGAATTCCTGCGTTTAGGTGGCTTGGTAGGCCTCGCCACGTCTCTCCTAGCTTCCCTCGGTACCCCGGCTTTGGTTGAGACATGCCGAGAAGCTCTCGGCAGGTATGTTTAGATGGCTAGACGTGGCTGATGGCTGGACTCTGGCGAGCCACCTCGGCAGGGTCGCGGTCTACGGGGGCTTTCAACGCAGTGATACGGTACAGTAATCTAAGAATTGAAGGATACAGATACAGATACAGATAAGACAGATAAAGTCTAAAGATAAAAAGAACATTTTCGATTTGAATATCATCATGGGTCTGGAAGTGGGATTCGAACCTCCGCCTAGTACTCGCAAATACATGTGCTGCTTGAACTAACAGTGCATGCTGGGTTGCCGATAGACCCTTTCCTTCGATGTGTTGAAATGGAATGAATTGATCTACGAATGGTAAACAGCTGAAGAGGTCGACTTGAGTGAAAACAGTCACCTATTATGGCCTATATATTGACCTAATGAACGGTCCAGCACGGGTAAATCCTCGATGATGGCAATTTCAGGCCAGGCTCCAAACCAGTCATGTTCGATTCAGCTCGGGGATCTCGGGTGGAATGCCGAACTGTATCTCCGTTGATTTTATCTTTATATGGGGATGGCTATCACGAAATATTGATTCCTGGATGATTGTGAGTGCAATGCAATTCCAATCGGTCTTTTCAAGGTCTCTGGATACTTAGATGTTGAAAAATTCCCACCATAAATACCGTTTAAAAACTGTTTAAACGGTTTTGAACCATTTGTCACCGTTTTCATTTAGTTTAGGCTCCACCGTAAACGAAAACGAAACGGTTGGAGCCTTAGTTGATCTGCAATTCTGTAATATGTGAACACCCGCGGAATTGACGGGACCAAACTCTTGCGGGATTCTGCATCTCTGCATTAATTCAGTGCAGCGAGGAATATAGTTATGGGTCCCAGGGTATGATTTTAAACGTTGATACATTTTGGTACATTTGTCTACCGGAATCGGGACTTCTTGTCAATGTGACGAGCCTCTGGTCCATTTCCAGGGGGTTCCTCCCCACTCCCGGCTACGTCCATCGCATTTTCGACCATGGTAGTTTCATCTACTTCCTCATGAGTACGCTTGCTGGAGTTGTGTGTCATTAAAGTAGGCAGCGGCTTCATGGGATAAAGTTGCTTCAAGTCCAAAAGTTTGGGGCTAAGGGGAGAGGGGACAAGGTTGTTGGGTAGGAACTTGGGATCATTGTAGTTGAAAACCTCCGCAGTGGGTACTACCTTGTTATATTCATTTACTGAACTAGGTGTTAGCATGGATAGCGCTATGTGAGAGTGAGCATACCAAGCAACCGCACAACATTCAGGTGACTCCCCTTTGACACGAGATGGGACATGAGATGAAGTGCAGTCCAGCCATATTTGGTGGCTTGTTTGCTGGCTGCACTATGCTGGATAAGCAGCTGCGCAACATCAAGGTGACCCCACAAAGTTGAGCCTGACTGAATCAGAATCTTAAGGCTCCCAACCATTTCGTTTTTGTTTACGCTGTGGCCCAAATTAAACGGAAACGGAAACAAACGTTTACAGCTGTTTGCAAAACTAATGACACTACCCCTATTTTTAAGAAGAAAGAACAATTAAAACACACCAGAAGTTTGTGCTCATTTCTCTGTCAATTCTTATCGGATTTAAATATTTCCAAGTGAGTTGGAAAAGCGGTTAAGCAGGGCTATTGGCTCATCCCGGACATCATGGGTCATTCCCAAAATTTGATGACCCTAAAATTTGACCCCCGTCTTTCCGACGCCAGGCTCTAATCACATTTTCTCCCTCAATTCCTGGCCGATTTCCTTGAAACCGAATGATTCTGGAAGGTACAATGGAGGCAATCAAGTCCGACATAAGAAAATGTGTGGCACCAGCCCGGCACAGCCGGGGTGGGAGTTTCTGTGAAATTGCAGAAACTCATTAGAGCGTGGGAATTTTGGTACGAAACGAAAATGTGAAATATGAGGGACCTGTGCCTCAACGTCGCCTTCATAATGAGCCTAGAATAAGCCAGAATGGTTCATAATTGACCCTAAAATAAGGGATTGAAGTCGCAGTTGGAAACGCCCCAAGGGAAAATTCTGAAACACTTTGTCCGAGAATTACACCTGGTATGGGTTATAGGTGGAAAGCGCTGCTTACCCGCTTTATGATGCACCCGGATTCAAGCCAATCCGATAAGAATTGACAGAGAAATGAGCACAAACTTCTGGTGTGTTTTAATTGTTCTTTCTTCTTAAAAATAGGGGTAGTGTCATTAGTTTTGCAAACAGCTGTAAATGACTGTTTAAACCGTTTTTAAATGGTATTTTTTGGGGAATGTACTCACCGCGACGGATTTTAAACTCGCGCCTGAAACTTTGGTGGCTGTGTAAGCTCACCGCCGTACCAGCCACTAGGTTACCTGAAAACGCTGCAATACATCACGGCCTTCTGCTTAGGAAACATTACAGCACGTCCTTCCTATTTTTGCCGCAATGCGGAGTTCTGATGTTCGATCCCCACAACTGTCATTTTATTTTATTTTGCCCGGCGGCGAGCGTAAGCACCACGCAGTGGGCCCAGCGGCGAGCGTAAGGCTCCGCGCCAGCGGTCGGGGTCTGGGCTGGAAAACCCCAGCTGTCTGGGCCGGCGCCCGTAACCAAACCTCAAATTCACCGCAAAAAGAATGTTACAACAACTAAACTCTGTATCGAAATTTTCGAGCTGTGCCACGAAAGTCCTCCAAAAATTTGCCATCCCCGTCGAGCCGTTGCTCCACGCAGGAGCATTAAGCACATTTGGCAAAAAAGTCATGAGGTGAAAAGCCCACTCGTCACTTCCCTGCCTGTTGTGTCGTGATCAAGAGGAAACCTAACATCTCTCTACCATCCACCCGCATTTCGGGACCACATGCTGTGAAGCCATCAGCAAAGGAAAAGTGGAAGGTGCCAAAAAAAAACAGTCCTGCCTGAAAGAAAGGGCCCGCGCCAGCGGAAAGATGGCCAGCGCCAGCGAATGGGCGCCGCGCCGGCGGAAGAGGCAGCGCCAGCGAAAAAGAAGGGGGACTGGGGGAAGCATTCCCCCAGAGCACAGCCACCCATCAGCACCGCCACCAAAGTTTCAGGCGCGAGTTGTGTGTCCCACCGCAACCTGCCGACCTCCAGCATATGCCGGTGAGCATTGCAAGGTTTCCGTCACAGATTTACTGCATCGCGAGCCACTAATGAGCGCCGAGATGGTGGCGGGATGCAAGCGGGTCGTTGCGCGGAGATTGCCGTGAGCTATCATTCGCCGATGCAATTAGAATATCCACCCAGTAGGAGGTTTGTTCTCACATTACCCGAATCTCGCACCCTCTAATGCATGTACTTTAGCTACGGTGATGGTCAAGAACTGGTCTGGGTCATTCCTTAAGGCATGGCAGGTGTGTTGAAATTATGAAACCGTTTAACCGTGTATAAACCGTTTAACTTCTGTTTACAGGTCCCCGTAAACTAAACGAAAATTTAAACGGTTATTACCGTTTAAAACATTTGAAAATGGAAACGGTTGGAGCCTTAACTAAATCTGTAGCAGTCATTTTGGAGTCTGTACTAGTCACAAGAACATTCTAGTTGCTACCAAATAATAGTCTACCTGTACACTATATAAAGGGCTCTTGCCCGCACTAGTGCTGGCCAAAATATGATATGAATACGAAAATTTCGTATTGTATTCATATCCGTATCGTATTCACCTCCCGCGAGGCGTATCATATTTTAATGTATCGTATTCATATTCAGGCTGTTGAATATGGATACGATATGAATATATTCAAATACTCTATATTCTGAGCCAGGCTCAGTCAGAAAGAATGGCTTAGATTGAACCAAAACATTGTCTGAGTGTTAGAAGGTACACTCGGCCGAGGTCCACAGACGTCCACCGACGGAACAGGCTCTGCCGACGGGGCCGCGGAATGCGGTGACTATGTAGTATGGTAACGTCGAGAACGCTTTCTTCTTGAATCGATCATCTCCTGCTCTTTTACATCCCCTGTTTGCTTTCCGAAACATGTCGTCAGTGCTGTTCGCATGGTCAGATGCAATCCTCGTACCGACAGGTGGCGCGACCGTGACAAGGGAAGGCATCAATGAGAGTTGGGTCCGTCCGGGGTTTTATAGATCCGCAATCCACAAATTTCCGGGCCCGGACAAGAGATCCACAAATCCGTGAGTG
>JARJLF010003066.1:0-23359 GCA_029378395.1 Mycena leptocephala | reverse complement strand
AACTCAGGGCGTCGGACGGGACCCTGGTTTAATCCAGTTTAAACCGAGGCTCAGTTTAATCTGTACAGTAAACACAGTATGCTACCATAAATTACACGACATGCCGTTTAAACTCGCCACTGGTTTGAACTGTGGGCCAGTTTAAAAGGACTTAAACACGTTCAAATCACCATTGAGCTGCCAATGGATTAAACTGTCCCTCAGATCAAACTGCAGTCTCCCAGATCAAACAGCTGACAGATTAAACCGCCGGCCCGTTTAAAACGGGGATTAAACGACGACTGCGGTACCGTATTGCCAACAGTGCAAGCATCTTCATGCTGATACTACCTGAGAATGCTGGGTCAGCTTCTGCGAAAAAGAGAAAGAAAAGAGAAGGTGAGAGACAAAGATAATGCGGTGCCACCGTGTGGTATAGCGAGCTCGACAGCTCATGGTGCATGGCAAGTGGCATTGTGGCAGAAAGAAATCAACAAAGATAAAAATAGAGTGACAGACGATGCACAAAATATTGTACTGAAAAGCTGCTGCATCGCGTGGACTGTGAAGACACTGCGGTCAAAAATTATTAAATGAATCTTGAATGAATCCAGATGCGATGAACGTTCCTGGCATACAGGAGATCGCAGTAGGTTCCCAGACCGGTTCTGGTTCAGTTCTGCGTGTGTCGCTTCGGTGGGCCACGAGCCGAGCGAGGGTGGGTGCAAACTTCGCGGATGGTGGAGGCGATGAAAGAGATCGACGTGGCAGTGCAAGCAAACATCAGTAAATATTAGATCGGGCCGGCCCGGCACCGAAGGCGTCAAAGTCTGAAGCCATGTCTGCTTGAACTTTGTTCCAAGTGCCGGGTGTAGCAATTTATTCGACGTGGCGGTGCAAGCAGACATCAGAACCCCCATTGACAAGAACCCCGGACAACCAACTCAAAGCCTGGTACACAAAATATTTGATTCGGATAAAAAGATGCCCCAAATTCCCCCAATCCCTGCCTGTATTTGGATAAAGAATCAGATCTGGAGCGCCGAGGGCTGTCGGGGGGTTATATTATACTCGTGAGGTCCACAACATGAATGGCGAGTTTGCCGAAGACACACATGAGACATAGCGGACGGTGGTGGCCTTAAAATCGGATTCCGACGACGATGAGGAGTTCCTGAATATCTCGTGTGAGGGGAGAGAATACGATTTTGACGATTTTTTTGAAGCTCTGCGACTGAATTTGGATAGAATCTGGCCACCTACGAGGCCTGGGTTAAATTCAGATAAAATTTGCTCGATTGGAGTTTCCGATAAAAAAATAAAAAATCCGGGAATCTTGTGCTAGGCATTTGAGTTGGTTGTTGGGGGTCCTGCTGGCAACCACTTCAACCTCACAAACACTTACTGTCTGACGTGTCGCGCACCTTCCTGCCCAGTCCAGGAATGCGAAGGATTGCGCTTGACAAACATTGCAATTGATATCACGGCAACGAGGGAGTTCTGTTCAAGACTCCAAGTGTTTCAAGTTTGTAAACGTCTATACACGATTTTGAATGTTGAAACCGTTTTCGTATTGTATCTCCGTACTCAAAGACTAAAATTTGGAGCCTTGGTTCCGTAGACTTTTCGGCAACGATAACGCTGCTGGCTGGCTCTTATTCCGGAGCAGCTGGTGTTTCTGTACAAGCAGAAGACCCAAAGACCGATGCTAAGCACTCGCTCATCGGTACCAGGAGCGTTCACATTGACAGAAAATTTTACAAGGCAAGTTAATGAGGAGATTAAGTACGGTTCAACGAGTATTATATAAGTCGCAGTTGAATTTAAAAATAAGAAGCAGCTGCTCGGCTCGCATCCCCTTCCTTTGAACAGGAGGTTACCTTTCTCTTGAATTGAGCTATGTTGAACTTTTCTGAGTTGCCTGAGTTTTTTCCCCTGTTCCCATTTATCTGAAATATAACAGCAATTGGGTCCGGCATGTCGTCGGCACCATTGGCGAGGGATCGGCATAGCCCTGTGATCAGGAATTTGGCGCAGCAGATCCTACGGCATGCGAGAATCCATCAGCGGAAAGCATGGAGTTTAAAGGCTTCGGATGAAGTGGACAGTGTATATAGCCCGATTAGAAAGAGCCTGGACACTGATGCGTCAAGCGCGCATTCTGAAGACGCAACTTTTCTCGCAAATATTCGTTTCGGACTGACCCCGAATTTTTGCCGGGCTGTCCGGTATGAAGGTACAGAGTGTCGCTGAGCACCATGCGCCAAGTGTTTAGCTTCGGACGGATATTTTGATGCAAGCTTGGACTTGCAGAGATCTTTCAGTCAAGCCCTTTCTTTGGTACTGCAGCGCACCGTAAGGGGTGTAGGTTTTCTGTCGCTGGCGGCTGGTGTTCAGTTGAGTTTAATTACCTCCTTCATGCCAAATGCGCAGTTTCCGAGATTATGAGGTCGAGCTACCCAGCAGCGCCGTATCATGCACCTACCCGTTCCATTATTCTCGGAGCGATGCATCCATTAGTTCAATGCGCACCTGGTGTCCCATATTTGACGAGCGCGGTATTCGGAACTTGCCAGATTCTTCAACATGGTTCAAACACCATTAGGGACTCCGATAAACTTGCTGCCTTCGTGGTTCACTGGTTTTCAGACAATTCATCAACACATCCCGGAAATCGACAACAACATCCCAAATCGAACTGGGACCGGAACCCCCCAAAAGAACATAGTGCAGGGAACGCTGAAGGGAAATATTTTGCCTGAAACTGCCGAGTCATTAAATCTCGCGCAAGGTTCAGGAGCAGACTTGCCTTGAATTCCTTCGGCCAAGATACAGTGGAGATACATCTCATGATTATCACCAAATATACCACTATTCTCTGCCCACAATCTCGTCTGGAGGGTATTATTCATGATTTGCTCCTTCATCCTTCTTCTTAATATGGTTACCGTTCAGCGCTGTATTCGTGGAATAGACGAGATTCCAGGCAGCAATTCACCCTTTACCTGCCAAAGTCTTCAAGCTGTAACTTTTGGCGCAACTGCGCAACCTTGGGTACAACTCAACTCCTCCATCTCCCATCACATAGCAAGATTAGCTGACGGTTCAGAAGCAAGGTTCTGTCCCCCTAACCCAAGCATTGTGCAAATCGCGACTATGGGTGGGATCCAGGCGACAACTTCGAACCTGGCACATAAGTTATTAAGACTTCGCATAGGAGAATGCAGACTTCGCACCAATGTGGAGTTTTATAACCACAGAAACTGATCTGGGCATGGCGCGAATCAACATCGGGATAGAGCTCACCAGACGAGCACAATAATAATGTGCAGATGGTGGCGATAAGATGGCTGGACACCGTGGCAAGCATCTGCCCTCCGAATGGTGGATAGGACGTTCAGAAACTTGGGATCGCGACTGATACAAGGCGCGAAGAGAAAACATGGCAGCAGTGCTACCCCTACAAAAATCGTCTGAGGACTAATGCTTGGTTAAAAAGAAGCGATAACTTGCGAAACTTACTAGTCAACCCTAGTTTTGGCCCAGATGTAGCGCTATGGGAGGGATCAGCACCAATGGAGCCATTGCCAGCAACCAGGCGTGCAACTAGGCTGGAATAATGCGGGTGCTTTTATGGCAAATGTCGGCCAGCAGAGAGACGAAAGGCAGGCACACCCACAAGACATTGGTGATGACCAAGATAATCGCCGTGGTCAAGAATGAAAACTTGAAACGACTGGACCGCTTGCAACGACGACTCATGCTGTGAAAATGTTCAAATTGCGAGTCTCGTTTCTCCGATGCTGCAGCCATCGCAGATAGCAAGGCAGCGTAGACCCACTCAGACTTGATCTCTCAAGTCCAACTTCCTGTTCAGACTCGATCCTTGAGCCTTCTGGGACTTAGTCTCTCATAGACAGACGCTACAACAAATTGTGCTCGTACCTCGCATGTTGTATCTGGGACTCGGGATTCGGAGTCTGGGAGACTGAGACTAGGGATCATGAAGCTGCCAGCGAAGTGAGGACTTCAATCGAAATACATCGCTATCACATCAGACCACCGGCACATGGGGCAAAGTTCAAAGCAGCCATTGAGCAGACATGGCTTCAGACTTGACGCCTTCGGTGCCGGGCGGCCCGATCCTAAATATTTACTGATGTTTGCTTGCACTGCCACGTCGATCTCTTTCATCCGCCTCCACCATCCGCGAAGTTTGCTACCCACCCTCGCTCGGCTCGTGGCCCACCGAAGCGACACACGCAGAACTGAAGCTAGAACCGGCCTAGGAACCTACGGCGATCTCCTGTATGCCAGGAACGGTTCATCGCATCTGGATTCATTCAAGATTCATTTAATAATTTTTGACCGCAGTGTCTTCACAGTCCACGCGATGCAGCAGCTTTTCAGTACAATATTTTGTGCGTCGTCTGTCACTCTATTTTTTATGCTTTGTTGATTTCTTTCTGCCACAATGCCACTTGTCATGCACCATGAGCCTGTCGAGCTCGCTATACCACACGGTGGCACCGCATTATCTTTGTCTCTCACCTTCTCTTTTCTTTCTCTTTTTCGCAGAAGCTGACCCAGCATTCTCAGGTAGTATCAGCATGAAGATGCTTGCACCTGTTGGCAATACGGTACCGCAGTCGTCGTTTAATCCCCGTTTAAACGGGCCGGCGGTTTAATCTGTCAGCTGTTTGATCTGGGAGACTGCAGTTTGATCTGAGGGACAGTTTAATCCATTGGCAGCTCAATGGTGATTTGAACGTAGTTTAAGTCCTTTTAAACTGGCCCACAGTTCAAACCAGTGGCGAGTTTAAACGGCATGTCGTGTAATGTATGGTAACTACTGTGTTCACTGTACAGATTAAACTGAGCCTCGGTTTAAACTGGATTAAACCAGGGTCCCGTCCCGACGCCCTGAGTTTAAACTGACGGGGCGGGATGACAGCTTCAAGGGATAAGTAGCGCAAGTTACAAGACGGGGCTAGGTTCAAGATCACAAAATCAAGTCTCTCCCCGTCTCGGCTCGAAATCGAACGTATGACAAGTAGTGGCGCCGGTAGCGCAGACTCGGAACTATTCGGAATACTCCAGGAATGGGCTGGAGATCGGCGAATGACACCTGCACAGATGCAAGACCCCAAATCACAATAAAATTTCAACTCATCGAGCCGTCTCAGTTCCCTCTTCCCCATCCTCATCCTCTGGTATCCTGCTCGAATACCATATCGCCTGCCACCAATACAGCCCCAGCGATGCGTCCCAGACCACGTTCAAATACGACACTCCCGGCGACACCTCTGCCGGCCCCACAATCCAGCGCACGGACTCCGCGCGCCACAGCAACGTGGCCGCCAGACCTGCCACCGCAGCAGCCTTGGACTGCCCCGCGAACAGCTTCGCGCGATAGTTGAGTATTATCTGCAGGACGCGTCCTGTCAGCTGCAGCGCCGTGACGAAGTCCATGAAATTCGGATTCGCGAATATACTGGGGGGAGCGTCCAAGGCGTCGTGGGGCGGCGCGACTGGCGCGATGAGGTAGCGCCCGCTGAGGTTGAGCGCTGAGAGGGATAGCCAAATACCGAGGAATATCTGTGTCATCGTGAGCAGGGTACAATCACGAAACAGGCAGCTTCTGAAGAATCTCGCTTACCGCCGATTTCCAGCGCCAATCCGTCCTTGCATCCAACCGGGCACTAGCGCGTTCCTGGTGCGTTGCCTTTGCCCGCCGCAGGCTGGGTAATGCTACCCACCTCCGCGAAACCCGGAGTCGCAAAATCGTCTTCAACATCAGTACCGGCACGGGCAGCTCGCAGGAGCCCAGAAGCACGAGCATCACCACGACCTTCTGCTCAGTCGTCTGGAGCTCGCCCGCCGGATCCCAGACGCCAGACCTCAGGAAGTGGACATCGCCGAGCAAGTCAGCGAGGGCAAATGCCAGCGTACCCGGGATGCTGATGTACGCGGTGCTGGTGCGAGTGGCCCAGTAGATGGCGTTGAGAAGCAAGAGGAAGCCGGAAACGAAGAAGCTGGTAAATTTTTTCAGTTTCAGTTAGACTTTAGGTAGAAGATGCCTTTGTAGGGGGGGACTGACGCGAGAACGAGCCGTGCGTGGCGCCATCGGGGATGGGAGTCCGTATGGTGCCGGTGGCCGTGAATACTCCCTATACCCGAAAGTCAGTAACACAGAGGATGGTTTCATTCGGAGAGGAAGTAAGCGTACCGTGGTTTTCCGCGATGTTCTGCTTATATGCGCGGCGGTACTCGCTGTCGTTGTGCTCGCTGCGCCCGGGGAGCATGAGGTTCATCTCACCGAATAAGAACATGCCGGGGGTGACACCGGAGTACGTTAGCTTCCAGGTAATGTTCATGCGGTCTGAACGTGGCAATCGATAAATGAAGGGATCAATAAGTCGGAGGAGAATTATCATCGTTAAACCGTGGAGGTGATCTTATTATCATCAGACGACGTACCGGCGATTATTCTATTCGCTGGGTTCGGTGCACCTTCCGCACACCGCTGGCGGTCGATGGGGACGGGGATGACGTCCTGTGAAACAAATCCAACCACGAGTCAAGTTGACTTTGTCAATTGGGTTGAAAAGCGAATAAAGCACAGACCTTGGGTCCTATCGCGTGGGGCAGCACATTCATATACGGCGCATACGCGCTCTCCTCGCGGAACCCATCCCCACCCTTGACCGCGGAGTCCGGATCCGGGACGAGAAGCTGCAGCATCGTCTCGTGGTTGATATTGTCAAGATACGCCTTGTTGCAGTAGGCAAACTTGCCGCCTTCAAGCCCTTTTTGCGTTTGTCCGCACTGCCGATGTGGTATAAGTATACTGGAATTGCTTGCGCGTAGGAAGGAGGGAACGAGAACGAGAAGAAATAGTTACGCACCGAGAAGCGGCGCAGCGTGTCATGTTTGTTTTGGTACACTGAGCGGATGAAGAGCCGCGATTCGCGCACCACGCGGAGGTGCGTCCTACAGGCATCAATTTTTTTGGAAAGGTAAGAATAAGAACAAGTTAGTGAGGTGTAGCATAACTATAGTTGGGAGTGGCCACCCACCGGGTGACGACGTGCGGGTGCTTTTCAAGCAGATCACGAATATGGGTGTCGGGACTGGAATCGTTCATGGAGCCAGGACACATGCTCGGCACCTCGTGGTGCTCCAGCAGTGGGATTGCGATTGCGAAAGACTCGAGGGCAGTGTCTGTGGGGCGACGGTAGGACTTCAGGGGTGCGTGGAGCGGAAATCTGGTGTACATGCACAGATGAGTTGATTGCAGAATAGGAAAGTTGAGTATGTACGGGAGACTCCTGACACGCGGCCGTCCCATCGCAGGTGGGAACCAAGAGGTGTGGCTTCTGTAGTAGTCCAGCGGGGAGGGTGAGCGGGGTATGAGGACAAAGGAGGCTCGCAAATTGTTGGGGTTGTCTGGATACTTGTGACTGGCGGAGGCGTCGGAGACAGGTCTGTAACGAAGAAAACAGGACTCACAAAACCTCTGTCGGGATTGTGAACGAAACAGTGGCGTGAATGTCAGCATCGGATAAGCGGACGCCATGGAACACAATGTCGGAGTATATTGCCTTTTCGAGGGTGCTCATATGGTCGTAATACTTTGCGTACGCCGAATGAAGTAGCGCGGGAGATTCGAACCTGAGTTCAGATGTCAGGCTGCCCTTTTTCTTCCGCAGCAGCTTGTACTGTGCGGCCTGCTCCTTCTCCGTCGCCAGCTGCCACACAGTCACGGCGATGTCGAACGTATCGCTGAGACCAATGAGCGGCTGCACGACGTCGCTGCGGTTGGCCACGCTGGCAATGTCCGTTTCGTTCACGAACATCTCACGCGGTGGGAAGTCGTAGAAGCGTGTTCTGACAAGGGGGTGGAGGACCGGGAATGACAATCTGCCGAAGATGAACAAAAGTACTGCGGCGAAGGTTAGTCGAACTAATAGCTTGCTCCGGAACACCGTCCAGCGACTTGGTGGTCTCGGAGCATTCACGGCAGCTTTCTCCAGCATAAGCCAGCAAAGTGGATGGTGGTAGAGTAGTAAAGCGGTAGAAGTTGACCGCGGCAGCTTATATAGTGACGGGCGGACCCGCAAGTTGATGAAGTGTCACTGGCAGCCGAAGACAGTTCATTTGAGTTCCATCATGATCAGTTACAGGAGAGAAACTTCTGAGAAAGTACTTAATCCCAAATGAACCCAGATAATCGCGGAGACGACCTGAGGACTCGAGTAGCAAAATAGGTCCAAAGGAACTGCTAAGAGGACGGTTATATTTGTTGACCGGAAATAACGAGTGCCCACGGATTGTTTTTCTACACCAGGCGCTTCAACATAAAGAAGCTCGTGCCTCGCTGTTTAAACAGGACGCCGCTATGATGGCCCGCCATCTAAGCCTCCAGCCATTTAGAGTTCTCATCGCCAGCAGACCCGAGGTCCATATTCGGGAGATTTCTAAGGGTCTTTCATTCGATGGGGTCCTTAATTCTGAAAATAGCGAACAGTAAGTCGAGGACATCGAAACTTACTTCCGTGATGAATTCACCCGCATCCATCGGGAACATCGGGATACTACGGGCAGTGTTCCACCTCCCTGGCCATCACAAGAAACACTGCACACTTTGATTAAAGTCCTCTGGGACCTGAGCGCCATTGCAATACAAATTAGCCTGAGCACGGGCTGCGGCAGTGATTCTAAGGTGTCAAAATAAGAAATAAAAAATGTTGCCTACCCACGTAGCCTTCCGCAAAAAAAAGTGTAAAAAGTTTGACGAGGCCCGGGTGCGATGACTCGGATTCGGCGGCGAGAGCAGCTCAGAACAAACAGGAGCCGCACTGCTCGTGTGCCAGGGGCAAGTGGCCATCACTAGCAATTGTACGCGTCGAGTCGTTGGCAGACGTCGAAACGGTCCCGCCAGTTTAAATGCTTGTACCAGTCCTGTCCGTGCATTCCTCTTTCACTGGCTGGCATTCTTCAAGTTTTCCTGCTAACCGATACCTCCAAGCCGTCCGAGTCGGTGAACGTTGGAACGAGGCCGATGCGCTTCGCTTGAGGACTCGCTTGAGGGTGGCCTGCGGCCCAAGCGCACGCGACACTTCACAGATTTAGGAGTGGATGCGGGGATATACGGAGCGTTGGAGACAAACGGTATACTGCTCTGAGAGTCCGAGAGTCCGAGATGTGTGATATAGCAGATGAAGAAAGAGTCAAAAGCGATGTAAGATGCCATCATGGGGAATGACGCAATGTGGCAGTGCCGCTGCTTACTCAGACCAGTCTCTGAAAACCTTGCTGAAAACCTCGGTGGGACGGCGTCCAAGTTACAAACTACTCCATTTTATTCCCCCCAAACATCCACCACCGGGACTGGGCATTCGGGGAAATAGTCTGGGCAACCTCCAGACCACTCATGCGCGAGCGCTGCTTTCGCAGATGCTGAAGGTTTGTTAGCTCATTTGGCAGTGCCTGTACGGAGAACAGACCTGCGTTCCGCGACCATACGTTCCCTGTGATACTCGTAGCAGCCTGATTGCAAGCTTTTGTAACATCAGGCCTGGCCGTCGAGCTACCCACTCGCTTCAAAAGTTCGATCCCCCCAGCATTCACAATTTCCTTCCGGATCGACGTGCCTCCGATATCTCCTAACAGTGCGATCGCATTGGCAAGCTCGATATGAACTTGTGGATACGGTTCATCGGCTGCGGTCCTCAAGGCTGCAAGGAGCGAATCCACCACTCCAGCGTCAACAAGGGCTTTTCGGGTCCCTCCTCCCCACTCGGTGCACGAAAAGCGCTGAATTGCAAATGCAAAGGCGCCAAGTGGCTCGACCTCCTCTGAGGGCAGTATACTCGGCAGACGCGCAAGTCCGCGCGCAACGCCCGCGTCCAGCAACACCTTCGCGATGTCACTACTGTTCGGGCGCATCAGGCATCCGACTCCACGCGCGCTCCAAAGCAGTAGATGCGGATCCTCTGCCGTGATCAGGCAATGCACTAGCAATTCGGCGCAGCCACCGTTTGCCAGGGCCTTTGCGATCTTGATCGAACGCGACATACGTGCCACAGCGTATATCGCCGCGCTGTGGTCCTCTGGACTGGCATTGACCGACTGAGAGCAGCGCCGCATATGTTCGCATAAGGTTGGGATGAGTCCCATGTCGGCCAGTGTATCTGCAATGCCGTCGGTTTGGATCAATGCCCCGAGACACCATGCAGCGGCGCGCGCCGTCCGCCAGTTCCCCGCTCTGAGCCCCTTGCTGACCAGCAGCCTGGCGATATTCTGCTTCAAGAGGCCATTTATGATCTCCATATTTCGACACATGCGAGAAAGGCACCACACCGCGAGTGCAGCGATATTTTCCGACTGCGCGGCGTTCACAATCTCAATCAAAGTCGTGGTGGTGCCGGTGCGGTATATCATGTTTGCTGTGATTGGGTCGTGTCTAACGTAACACATTTCAGCATGGGGCTTAAGTCCCGACGGCGCACTTACGTGAGAATGCCCAACGCAATCAGCACCGTCTCCAGTCCGTGACCGGTAGCGGCCCGCGTCTTCAGGAGCAAAATCAGTGAGGGTACCGTGCCAGCCGTGACCAGCCTCTGTGCGTCTTTGTGAGATTTGACGCCTAAGTTTTGGATCTTTATAAGGAGCGGATCGATCACATCCTGCTTTCGTCCCTCCTTCACCTCACTTAGCAGCGCACCAGCTAACAGCTTGGCGTTTGGGGCTATGGACGAATATTGATTCAAAGCAGAGCGATTATATCGAAGGCACACATACCGGTAGCAGTGCTGACCGTGCTTGGCTTACTGCGGACAGACTCTGCAGAGGCATTGAGAGAAGTCATGGCGGTACTTGTGCTTGTGGTATACTCTGTCCGAGGATCTTCAAGTAATGCAGCCTCTTCACCGATTTCCCGGAGCCTATTTGGCCAGGGGGAGGAACCACCCGATGCTGAAGTCCAGGCGGAGAGAGCAGAGCGGGAGGAACCGTCTGGTTAAAATAAGACTTGAACATGCTTTAGGTTAGCGAAGAACTCACCAGAAGACGAGGTCCTGACAGATGGAGAAGTTGCCAGCCATTTCCGATCTGGTGACTGTGGCATACTTGATAACCTGTTGAACATCGGGGGCGGGATTTTGTTTTCTTCCACATCGTCGTGGTACCTCGCTAATTTGCTAGCTGCATCACTTCCTCCGTATGCATATTGTGGCCGTGGAGGATGCGGGAAATCGGGCGGGGTTCTGTTTGGGGGTGTAATACTGGGGACCCGGAATTGCGATACCTTCGGAGGCGCAGAACCAGGATGGGGGTTGGAAAGGACCTCGTACGCAGGCGGGGTGCTGACTTGGGACATCATCGAAAGCGCTCGTGAGGTATCTGAAAGCAAGGACTCCCGATTATCTGCCCCTTCTGGGACCGCCAAAGCTCTATCAGTATGGGTCAAACGTGATGGAAATGACGGAACCTTCCGGACGGGATACAGAAAAAGTCTTGCTGCGAAATTCTGGTGAAATTTGTATGTTCCTTTGTAGGAGCTGGGCTAGGATATCGAAAGTGGGTCGCAGACGGGATTCGCGGTGCCAACATTTCTCCATCACGCCCCAGATATGGTCAGTCAACCCAAAGTCTTCGTCGGGGCGATCGGGGCGACTATCTTGCCGAACCACGAGCCGGAAGATTTGCTTCTCGGATAATATCCTGGTGGTTTTTCAGAATTAAAAATAAATAACTCTTAAGTTAGAACTTTAGTTTACCCCCAGGGTGCCTTCGATGTAAATATCTGAAGAAGAATGAGGGCGAGGGGAATGAATTTGACATTTCAAGACGAACCTCAAGGGCGCTCATAGCCCACGCAAATACATCCGAAGGACGCGATATGGTCCCCTTCCAAGCCTCCGGGCTGAAGTATCTATGCCCATGGCTTCCGCTAGTTTGCACTTCAATCATCCCATAATCAGAAATGCAGGCCTTCCCGTCCCCTCCGATCAGTATGTTGGAGGGTTTCAAGCTGCCGTGCACAATGCCACGTTCGTGAAGAAATTTCATTCCGAGCACTGTATCATAAACGATTTTGGTCCGATCCACGTTCGGATTTCGTTGTAGGAAGCCAAGTACATTGCCATTCGGTTGGAATTGGGTTATCGCATAGTGTGGATCAGCATCCATGGGTGAGATGCCAAACATCTGCAGCACATTGGGATGCCTCAGGCTGGTCCAAAGCTCCCCGCGTTCATGAAGGGCCTGGGCACGACGCGTGATTTATGAAAATTGAAGGTAGAGCTAATAGGGATTGACGCACACTGGCCTCTGCCTGCTTCGATAGGACTTTGACGATGACCAAACTATTTCTCCATTTGCCTTGCGCGATACGACCACCAAGATGAGCGCCGTCTTCAAGATCTAGCTCTTCCGGCCGAATAATCCAGGCCCAGGCCGGACTAGGAGTTGTGCTCCTCGAAGTCGATCGGCGCAGTTGGTCGAGAGCTGCAAATGATTCATCAGGACCTGCCATCCACTCGCACCTGGATGAGTCCACCAGTCCCAAATGCGAGCTCGATGCCGTTTGAATATCAAAATCTGTCGCGTGCAGCTTCTGGTCCTGAATGTTATTGAACTCGAGCAGCCTAGCTATACTTCCGCCCTCCGCCGTGATGTCAACGCCGCCGATATTGAGCTGATCGATGGGTAATTCATCACTTGCCGGGAACGGCGAAGACAAATCCACAGTTTCCGCGGATGATGGCCTGTCGCATAGATCTATTTCTGGTGTATACTCGTTTTCCGGAGGAGTGGGCTCGGATTTAGCGCGCAAAAATATAGCATCTAGGACGTAGAGTCAGATGAGTGAGGTATTAAGGTTAAGTATTAGGGAACTCACCATTGTCTTCTATTAATTCGAAGCGATCAAAAATTGCTTCTTGTAATTCCAAGGATGTTTGCGCAGTCATTCGCATGCCATCCTGATAACAGCTAAAGGGATGAAATAGAAGAAGTTAAATACAACATACCTCCTTGAAGACATCGCGCCAGTCATCGTCGTGAGTTATCACAACTCTTGCATGAGGAACCTAGCGATCGGTTCAGTACGAGGGCGAGCGTATGGACAATCGGTACCTCGCGGAGAATGCGCTCGTGGATTATTTGAGATGGGTGGAAGATCTGGACAGAATTGGATAGAGCAACATTGATTTAGCCTCTGCGTACCTTGGGAATGGGGGCGGCATCCGATATAACGCCATCCTCATTGTCTAGCACTCGTCTAACGCAGTGTCTGCCTCCACTAGTAGAACCACTTCCAAAAATGCCGAGAGACCACGTGAATGAGGAGCTCTGAGATCCAAATGGTACAAAGCCACGACCCGACATGCCCGCCGTGGGCGGCGAGTCCACCAGCTGACAAATTTCTACATTCCCAAAAAGTTTTCCGCGGATTCCTTCACCAAGAGATATCGTGAATGCGTGAATGAATGTAGTCTGGTTGAGAGGAGTTCCATCAACCAGTGACGAATCAGCATGCTTGTGCCGGCAATGGGTCCCTTGCCAGCGGTATCTGTAGCCGGCCTCTGCATCCGTTGTCGGTCTGAACGAGAGTTGAAACCCGTTTTGGAGCGCAACATCGTGGAATGAGGCCATACCCCACGATTTGGCCTTTTCGCACCCCGTGATTAGATAGAGGCTGCCGTTCACAAGCCCACGTCCTCTGGTTTCATTGACATATTTATACCAGCTTTCGGCATGTTTCACCGCATACTGTCGCATGACTGCGAGATTATCGAGCTTCTCTAGGTGTGCGCCGTGGGGGAGGGCCAAAACAGCGCCTTTTGGTCCAGCACAATTGAAAATGAACTCCCCACCAAGTTATCTCCTGAATGGAAGGGCTCGCGACATAATTTCCGGGATCAAAGTCGGAGTGGTCGACGTCTATTAGATCATAAGGTGATAATGGAACGAAACCCTCCGGTACATTCGCATTGATAGGGTGCTCTGCAGGAAGGTAGATGTTGAAAAAAAAGTCAAAGTTCCCTTCTGGGGCGATTCTCCCAACATCACCTATTGCAACTCCCTCCCTTCTGTACTGCACGGGAAGATTAACCCGAGGCCCGGGGACATACAACGGGAATCCCCGGCCCTGATATAGCAATTGAATCGGATAATTTCCGCTCTCCGAGAAAACTGTGGTCTGGGACGATGGAGTATTTGGGACCACCTGTGAATGTCGATCAGGGACAAGGAGACTTAACATAGTAGCACAGACCATTCCAGTCGCCTCTCCTGGAGCCATGAGTGGGATCATCGGGTTTATGTTCATATTGCCATGCACATTCACGAGTTGCGATCCTTGAATACCAAAGCCACTCGCATTGGGGAACATGTGGGAAGTACTGAAACGAAAATTGATTCTTGGAACCTTTCGTGGCCTCACTGCGCACCTTTGTGCGATTTCGCTGTACATTTCAGAGTGACCATCTTGCTCCATTGGTCAAGCGACTCGGTGAAAAGACCTGGGGAGGTGGGTGGAGGGTAAGCTGAGCTGCCAACCTTAAGAAGCGATGAGTTATGAATAGAATCCCCGAATCAGTACCAGTGAAGAGCTGTAGCGATCATGCGAGTACAGCATATGTGCCGCAGCTCTGTTCCAGAAAGCACGGCAGTCTCCGGGGCTTCTTCGGAAAGACCAAACAAGAGCATTACGAGCCTACAACTTCCACCACATAGTTGCACTAGTCGACTACATCAGCAAACCCTGATTTTGGCCGTAGTGGCTGTAGTTCGGCTGTAGTTGCTGTAGTTCCGGCACTTTTACGTAGTGCTCTGTAGTTGCTGTGTAGTACCGGGCCTCTACGTAGTTCCTGTAGTTGGAGAGGTACTATGTAGTCCTCTGTAGTATGGTCAATCTATGTAGTGAGCCTGTAGAAATTCTGGTTCTACATAGTTTGGGCTGCTACCTAATAGGACACACTTTCTATCACACACAAACAACGCGTCTCGTTTACTCTGCGTGGGAAAGTAACGCATACGTGCTTTTGTGACTGGACGCGACAAAAATTGACACAACGTGTCAGTTCTCCAGAGGGCAAGAGAACTTTGCAACAATGCTTTGACAATGCTCAATGTATTCCTTTCCATGGGATGATATTTCACCTCTCAGACACACATTTAGGCCAAATTCTAAGGGTGCAAAATTTCCAAACCGCCGGCTCCGGGAAAGTATTTTGCGATTTGCGGCTTAACGAAGCCAATTCTTGCAAATTGACCTTAGACAAGTCTTGTAGCTCTCGTTGAGCTCTACAACTTTGGTTTTGACATCTATTTTTAGACCAATGACCACAAATGTTCATTTTCAGTTGTATTCACCCAATTCATGGTCTATTCCTCTCTTAATAATATTTTCTTCATGATACACAAGAAGGAGGTCAATCTTTGCGGTGAGGTAGCAGTTGAAGAGCGTTGAAGCCTGGGCAACAGTGTGGACCCCATATCACGCTTGAGTTTCCATATGTATCTGTGGTCACTTTGAGAGAGTGGTTATTTTGCTCACTTAAGTATTTTCTCTGTTCGCGCGAGGTCATGAGTTCGATTCCTGCCAGAAGCAGTTCAATTAATTTAATTTAATTTAATGCGTAAATAAAAGTAGTCAGTAAAAATATGTTGTCACAGGTCAGTTCATTAGAAATTGCAAGTAAAGTCTAGAAGCTTGAAGTAAAGAGCGTAACAGCAACAAATTTTTCTGACGGACTGCTAGTAAACTACAGAGTTCTACAGAAGAACTACAGGCCAACTACAGGAGACTACGTAAACTGGCCTGGACTACGCAGAACTACGCAGGTGGTACCCTGAACTACAGTGACTACGGCCACTATAGAGACTACACCAACTACGTAGAACTACGTAGCAGACCCAGGTTTTGCTGATGTACTGTAAGTATTGCCACTTGGCACTGATTGAAACCTGGACTTGACGGTCTTGACCCGGGCAGGGATCAACGGGGACCGCAGCTGACGATGCATCGCAGTATCTGTCCAAGTGTCCGAATCAATGTCGCATAGTTGGGCGGTTGTGGTCGCGCTGTTGTCAAAATAAAAGCTTTCATTTGTTTGCAATTTGTTTGCCGATTGTTTGTTGTGAATCTGATGGGTGCGGAACGGGCCGAAGTCCCGATACAGAACTATAATTAAAGTTTTCGCAAACAATGAACTGATGCTGTCCTTCAAGCTTCAAGTTGTGAGTAGTTCGTATTCACCTCCTCGACTCGATCGGCCAACCGAAGGTGTGAATACCCATTTGAATCTCAAAATATGTCCAACTTGCGCCCAACCGACACTTTCGACTTATTTTCGACGATCAATCGATTCCATGTCCAGAACCAGTACCTAAGCATTTTCTGCGTAGACGAATATCACATTGTTAAATTGTTAAACCATAATGAAATCAGAAAACATTTAGTGAAACCGAGACAGCGAAGAACTAAACCAAACTGAACAGTATTCTATACTTATTGGGGTGTCGAGTTCCCATGTGTTATTCTAGTGGTATTCATTATTCCCTGTAAGTACTAAGTGCTTCCATCTGAATCACAGTTTTCGTACCAAATCCACTGCCCTGGTAAGCGCCATTAAAAGCTCGAGGTTGATCTCTTGTGATCAAGCACTGCTTGCTTCCGAGTCGTCCGCACTGTCTCCGCAATTTTTTGGCCAGAACCTAGACCGAAAGAGTCGCCCAATTCTACGACTTCGAACTGCGCCAATTTTATTCTTGAGCAGATAATCGCAGTGAACAGGGGAAGGGAATTCACGCTTTGCAACTGCCAGGCACGAAGCATATATAAAGTAAACTGATGCTGTAAAGGACTGTAGCACATGGTGCGAAAGATATATACTGTTCGAAGGCTGTAAAATCAGCCCAATAATATATTTTTAGGATTAGTAATCTATCCAAACACGGATAGTACATGCAGAAAACAGATACATGGAGGAAGGGTAGGTTCGGACGCACGGATTTCAGTCAATCCGAGCAAAGACTCTGGATAATATGTATTCTACCTAGACACGCAGATCTAGGCAATATATAAGAGGCATGGAATGTAAGTAGAGCACTTTGAGCAAAGACTGGGGTTTAAAGCACGACGAGGTGTGATATACATAGCGCGACGCGACCATGTGACATGTCTTGGTATAGAACTGTAGGAATTGTTCAGCAGAATTAAACGTTTTGGCTGACATTTTTTCAATTGGCATGAATTGGCGCGTCCGTGGTATATTGTAGCATTCATTAAGCTGATGGCACGTTCGAATTGGTGATTTCGAGTCTAAGCCATCCAGTTGGGCAGTTCTAATAGCAGCAGTTGAATATCCCAACGGCTTCAAAATAAAACGAAGTTGACGGTCCAGTTCAAACGGTTTCAGTTCTTTACCTATAGATGCTGACGCTGTGCATCTTCGTCGTCCAAGGCCAACAAGGGATATATCGATAAGTGGCGCAAGTTACAAGACGGGGCTAGGTTCAAGTCTCTTCCCGTCTCGGCTCGAAATCGAAACGTAGGTATTGGTGCTGGTAGTGCAGACTCGGAACAATTCGGAAAACTCCAGGAATGGACTGGAGATCCGCGGCCAGATTCCCAGTACAATTGCAAGACCCTAAATTAAATTAAAATTTCAACTCATCGAGCCGTCTCAGTTCTCTCTTCCCCATCCTCATCCTCTGGTATCCTGCTCGAATACCATGCCGCCTGCCAACAATACAGCCCCAGCGTTACGTCCCAGATCACGTTCGCGTACGACACTCCCGGCGACACCTCTGCCGGCCCCACAACCCAGCGCACGGACTCCGCGCTCCGCAGCAACGTGGCCGCCAAACCCGCCACCGCAGCAGCCTTGTACTGACCCGCGAACAGCTTGGCGCGGTAGTTGAGTATTATCTGCAGGACGCGTCCTGTTAACTGCAGCGCCGTGACGAAGTCCGTGAGATTCTGATTCGCGAGTATACTGAGGGGAGCGTCTAAGGCGTCGTGGGGCGGCGCGACTGGCGCGATGAGGTAGCGGCTGCTGAGGTTGAGCGCTGAGAAGGATAGCCAAATACCGAGGAATATCTGTGTCATCGTAAGCAAGATGCGCTATAGTACAATCACGGAACAGGCAGCTTCTGAAGAATCTTGCTCACCGCGGATTTCCAGCGCCAATCTGTTCTTGCATCGAACCGGGCACTAGTGCGTTCCTGGTGCGTTGCCTTTGCCCGCCGCAGGCCGGGTAATGCTACCCACCTCCACGAAACCCGAAGTCGCAAAATCGCCTTCAGCATTAGTACCGGCACGGGCAGCTCGCAGGAGCCCAGAAGCACGAGCATCATCACGACCTTCTGCCCAGTCGTCTTGAGCTCGCGCGTCGGATCCCAGAAGCCCGGCCACAGGAATTGGACATCGCCGAGGAAGTCAGCGACGGCGATTGCCAGCGTACCCGGGACGCTCATGTACGCGGTGCTGGTGCGGGTGACCCAGTAGTTGGCGTTGAGAGCGAAGAGGAGGCCGGAAACGAGGAAGCTGGTAAATGTTTTCAGTTTCAGTTAGACTTTAGGTAGGAGATGCTTTTGTAGGGGGGGACTGACGCGAGAACGAGCCGTGCGAGGCGCCATCGGGGATGGGAGTCCGTATGGTGCCGGTGGCCGTGAATACTCCCTATGCCCGAAAGTCAGTAACAGAGGGGATGGTTTCATTCGGAGAGGAGGTAAGCGTACCGTAGTTTTCCGCGATGTCCTGCTTATGTGCGCGGCGGTACTCGCTGTCGTTGTGCTCGCTGCGCCCGGGGAGCATGAGGTTCATCTCGCCAAGCAAGAACATGCGAGAGGTGACACCTGAGTACGTTAGCTTCCAGGTGATGTTCATGTGGTCTGAACGTGGCAATCGATAAATGAAGGGATTAATGGGTCGGAGGACAACTATCATCGTTAAACCGTGGAGGTGATCTTATTATCATCGGAGGACGTACCGGCGATTGTTCTATTCGCTGGGTTTGGTGCACCTTCCGCACACCGCTGGCGGTCGATGGGGACGGGGATGACATCCTGTGAAACAAATCCAACCACGAGTCAAGTTGACTTTGTCAATTGGGTTGAAAGGTGAATAAAGCACAAACCTTGGGACCTATCGCGTGGGGCAGCACATTCATATATGGCGCATACGCGCTCTCCTCGCGGAGCCCATCCCCACCCTCGACCGCGGAGTCCGGATCTGGGACGAGAAGCTGCAGCATCGTCTCGTGGTTGATGTTGTAAAGATACGCCTTGTTGCAGTAGGCCGCCCCACCGCCTTTAAGCCCTTCTCGCGTTTGTCCGCACTGCCGATGTGGTATAAGTATACTAGAATTTTTTGCGCGTAGGAAGGAGGGAACGAGAATGAGAAGAAATATAGTTACGCACCGAGAAGCGGCGCAGCATGTCATGTTTGTTTTGGTACACTGAGCGGATGAAGAGCCGCGATTCGCGCACCACGCGGAGGTGCGTCCTACAGGCATTAATTTTTTTGGAAAGACAAGAAAAAGTCAGTGAGGTGTAGCATAACTAAAGTTGGGAGTGGCGACCCACCGGGTGACGACGTGCGGGTGCTTTTCAAGCAGATCACGAATATGAGTGTCGGGATTGGTATCGTTCATGGCGTCAGGACACATGCTCGGCACCTCGTGGTGCTCCAGCAGCGGAATTGTGATTGCGAAAGACTCGAGGGCGATGTCTGTGCGGCGACGGTAGAACTCCGTGGGCGCGTGGAGCGGAAATCTGGTGTATATGCACGGATGAGTTCCAGATGACGGAATAAGAGAGTTCAGTACGTACGGAAGACTCCTGAAACGCGGTCGTGGCACCGCAGGCGGGAACCAAGAGGTGTGCCTCTCGTAGTAGTCCAACGGCGAGGGTGAGCGGGGTATGAGGACAAAGGAGGCTCGCAAATTGTTGAGGTTGCCTGGATACTTATGACTGGGGGCGATATCTGGGGCGTCGGAGACAGATCTGTAAACCGAAAAAAAAAACAGGACTCACAAAACCTCTGTCGGGATTGTGAACGAAACATTGGCGTGAATATCAACATCGGATAACCGGACGCCACGGAACACAATGTCGGAGTATATCGTCTTCTCGAGGGCGCTGATTCGGTTGTACGACTCGGCGTACGACGCATGGAGCAGTGCATCCTCTGCCTCTATGGTGGCACTGGCGTTACCATATGGGGGAAATTCGAACACGAGGTCAGATATTGTGCTGCCCTTTTTTTGCTCCCGTAGCAGCTTGGACTGCGCGGCCTGCTCCTCCTCCGTCGCCAGCTGCCACACAGTCACGGCGATGTCAAACGTATCGTTGAGACCAATGAGCGGCTGCACGACGTCGCTGCGATTGGCCACGCTGGCAATGTCTGTTTCGTTCACGAAGATCTCACGTGGTGGGAAGTCATAGAAGCGGGTTCTGGCAAGGAGGTGGAGGACCGGGAATAAGTGTCTGCCGAAGATGAACCAAAGTACTGCGGCGATGGTTAGTCGATGCTCCGGAACACCGTCCAGCGACTTGGTGGTCTTGGAGCATTCGCGGCAGCTTTCTCTAGCATAAGCTAGCAAAGCGGATGGTGGTAGAGTAGTAAAAGCGATAGAAGTTGACCGTGGCAGTTTATACAGTGACGGGCGGACCCGTAAGTTGATGAAGTGTCCGAGTCAGCCGAAGACAGCTCATTTGAGTTCCATCATGATCAGTCACAGGAGAGAAAGTACTGTAGCATTTCAATCAATTCGTATGTCACGCGTCACGGCAGGCAAAATATACGAAAATTTTCGTACATGTCACGGGTCACCGAGGGGATCTTCGAACATGCGAAACAAGTCACAAAGTTGATGAAAAATGACCCAAATATTCAATTTCGCCTCCGCTGCATGTTTTGCTTCAAAAACCTTCAAAAAAGTTGAGTTTGAACTAAATCAGTTCAACATACCTTGAATTCTTCTTCCCATTACCCGTTTCCTCATGCTGGGAAGGTTTTCCGACCCAACGGGACATACGAACTTTTTCTCGTGTCACGGTCTGCTCGGCCGATATACGAATATCGAAGTTCGAGTTTTTGGGTCACGCGTCACAGCTGATTAGAATTGAACGAAATGCTACAGTAATCCCAAATGAACCCAGATAATCGCAGAGACGACCTGAGGGCTCGAGTAGCAAAGTCGGTCCAAAGGAATTGCTAAGAGGACGGTTATATTTGTTGACCGGAAATAATGAGTGCCCACAGATTTTTTTTCCACACCAGGCGCTTGAAAAGAAGCTCGTGCCTCGCTGTTTAAACAGGACGCCGTCATGATGGCCCGCCATCTAAGGCTCTAGTCATTTAGTTTTCGTTTATGGACCAGGGAAAATCAAACGGAAACGGTATTTAACACTTTTAAACCGTTTATAAATGGTATTTTTCGCAGCAGGCTATCGCACCTGTCTGAAAGGGTCAAATCAAATAATACGACCATTCTGAACATGCATACAATAACCTTATACTCAGCTGTTGACCAAGAAGCATCCCACGATGGTTGGGTCGGGGAGATGGTCGTGGAATGCAACACACTTTTTGTATTAATTTGGAAGGTCTCACCAGTCGGTGATCTCTTTGCTTTGGTGCTACGCAATGGCCGTGAACCCTCTTATGAACCCGTTTGGCTGAAATGTTGACCCAGAGCACATCCACCAAGACGTGGTACTAGTAAGCGATTGACTTTTAACAACTGTTTGAACCCTTTGCAAACGGTTTGCAAACTGTTTGCTACCTTGAGCAAATTAAACGGAAACGGTTGGAGCCTTTACCGGCGCCATCACGTGTAGCTCGCCGCCCATGGCCAGCTCTAAGTACTAAGTAATCGGGTTCAAGTCTAACTCAGTCTAAGCCATCCAGTAGCGCAGTTGATACTAATAGCAGCGGTTGAATATCCCAACAGCTTCAAAATAAAACAAAAGTCGAGTCGCCGAGTCGCCCGAGAGCCGTCAGGTTCAGTTCGCTGCCTAGATGTATATAATCCAAGGCCAACAAGGGCGCGAGTCACAAGACGGGGCTATGTTCAAGGTCAAACAAGACAAGCCTCAACCCAAAATCGAAATATAAGCTGTGGCGTCGGTAATGCAGACTCGGAACTATTCGGAACACTCCAGGATCGGGCTGGAGATCCGCCGCGGCATCAGGATATTTGCATAACTGGATATCTAGATCGCCTCTGCAGAACTGAATTTACTGTAGATCATTCAAAAACTTACGTGTGGATCATGACCAAGTGGGTCAACGCATATCAGAGGTCGAGGCACACACTGTGATTCAAAGGCTTTGTATTTGAGATTCTTTTTTTGTGGATTGCCTGTAAAACGCACTCACAACGTTCGCCCACCAGAATTAGTCCCAGACCCGCATGGTCTCGAAGACAGTATAAAGTTAGAGATTTCGGTCGCTGCTATCACGATCACGGGAAACGAAATATCGCCGGTGGGCCCGGGGACAAAATGCCGATTTCTTGATCGGTGAGCTTGTTGTAAAGGAAAGGACTGTCGGAGACTGAATATTCTGTCGAGCTCCGGTTTCACCATTTGGGTTGGCTTTGTGAAACATTTAAGATTAGAAAGACAAAGTAGAAAGCGAAAGTAGAGCCAAGATGTGTTGCCCGTGTTGCCCGATGGAATTTTGAAATGAAAGGAGTTTGCTGAAAGAACCGGAATAAGATCCAGAGTGTCAAGGCGCCTTTAAATTAGACGCCAGACTAGGAGGTAACTTCGGCTGAATACGGTCAATGAGGGAATACCGCTGGCAATTCCCGCGATCCGCCGAAGTTGAAACCGAGAAGTGTTGAGGCCAAGAGCAACGGCGGAGTTCGTATCAGCGAGGGAGAGAGTTTTAATACCAAGTCAATTGTAATTCAAGTTATATTAACGCATTGAGAGCCCAACGATGAATTGTTGAAGGCGGGGGCTCAGACACAAAACAAATGGCCAGACATTTTGAAAGAACTGAGACCAGGGGACCATTCTGGGTAAAAGATAACGGCAATGGCTCGACGGCCGTGATACCTTCCCGCGCGCGATGCCCGCGGCACTGGTGTTAATTTTTTGTGTGGCCATGGCAGTTTACGACACGGTTAGGGAATTCGTCGAGTATCGGGATCCAGCGCAAGGCACCCGCAGCATTCGAGTCATGGTTTCCGAAAAAAAATGGGACGAGATTCCACCGAGTCCAGACCACCAAGGTGGCACGAGAAAAGAAAAGAAAAGGGCGCTGACTAATCATCTCTGACGTGGTCTGACATAATCCTCGGCTCTGTCAGCCGTCGCTTAGCCTTTCTCCTCCACCCACCATGCCCAG
>JARJLF010003065.1:0-23364 GCA_029378395.1 Mycena leptocephala | reverse complement strand
GGTGAGCATACCGCTCCTGAACTGGTCGCCATTTGCTTTGGGGGTGGTGGGGCGCGACGGAATGGGGTAACCGATCTTGAAACTACGCCATTCTCTTTAGTATCCTTCGTCTCTGATCCAAGGTCAATATCAACAATATTCGTAGCAACGCAACCTACTTTTTGAGGCACCGAGCTTCCAGGAGGACATGGCTGTTTTCTAACAAGATGGTGGTACAGAGGAGAGAAGTGCAAAGTGCAAGTGCCGCCAGCGACTTGGGGGTAGAGTTCAAGAGTGGATCGGCTTGACGGCGTAAAATCTGTGTAAGCTGATGTATCACTCGATGGCTGCCAATTTATTGTCTAGTCAATGTGCCCATTCCCAGACGCTTATCCTCCACGGTTATCAGGTTCCATAGTTCTCTGGGAATTTATAGCATTGTTGTGTGATTAATGTACAGATGGATCCAGTTCACGAACGTCGATCCTACTAGCCTTAGCGACCACACCCCGTCCGACCTCGCCGAGCTTAAATTAAAACTTCAGTCTACATATCACCATCGTGGCAATTGGAGGCGTATTCGTACGCAGACGGGGCCGTCACACCGGGTGCAGATGTGCCGGGAGATCTTCCTCCAGTCAACTGGCAGACGTTGAAAAAGAGGCTATGATTTACTGTCAACTTGTATCGTTATCACTTTTAGAGAAGGATCAGACTAAAAATGGGCATGGACGAGGGGCAGCATGGAGAAATCTAGGAAGAGAAGAGCGTCGTGCATAGAATCAATAGAGAGGGCCCATGAACACAACTTCCGAGTCGCCAAGGCATGGAAATCGGGACGGAGACAGAAAATTTGTCGCAAGATCCTCCGCAGCAACACACTGAAAAGATCCAGCCAGAAGATGGAGATAATTTGAGGAGGATGATCTGAAACAAAGGCATGCTCTTCAGTTGAGCCTCGCACAGCAGAAGATAGGGCGACGGTTGGTGGCCCAGGGTTGCAAAGTCGAGTTCTAAATTTGGTTGGGTTTATTTTCTCGTTGCCAGTATAATATGTGGCCTTGAGCGCTTGAGTGTATCGCAAGCGGCAAATGGTTGGCTACGTTCAAGTTGACTTGCGGCAACTTCCGTTGTTTGAAACCGAAGCAGCCGCCCATCAGACAAACACAAATTTCTCTCTCCGCTACGCTATCGACGAAAATGGCCCAACCACGCGTGGCACTATGGGCTGCAGAGGCGGACGACATGGACGACGATCTCCAGGACATGTCCCTCGGGAACTACGGCCAAAGCGGGCACTACGACGACAGTTCGTATGCGTGTCGATAACTTCTGACGTTGCCCTTAACAAGATTCGTTTAGCGTTCTTCCAACAGCCGCAAATCGATGAAGCCACGTTAATTGCAATGCAGCAACATATGGCGCAACAGGCTGCCTTTGCCCAGATCCCAGATGTTGTCAAAGGCGTGCGTTACAAAGTTTTTGCTGCCATGCTCGTCTCATATTTGTGCTGTAGTTTATTGTGCATTTCCACCAAGCTGTTCTCGAGAACAACCTGCCCGAGATCACCGTCGCCTACGAGAGTGGTTGGAACAAATACACGGAAAAGTTCTACGCAAGAACAGAGTGGCCCGAAGCGGAGATCATCGCTCCGCTTGTAAACGACGGTATGTGGTCCCGCTAAATTGGGATGCCGTTGTACTGAGTTTCTTTAGATCCTATATTCCTGATTCTCTACCGAGAATTGTACTACCGCCACGTTTACTCGCGGCTGCAGCCCAATATCGACGACCGCTTCCATTCTTACGAAAACAGTTGCGAGTTGTTCAATTATCTCCTTAGTGAGTTTAGAGTTTTCTGTCCTGTCGTGTACTCAATATCCGCTCAGATTCGGAGGGACCTGTACAACTGGAGCTTCCTGAGCAATGGCTATGGGACATCATCGACGAGTTCATCTACCAGTTCCAGGTCTTCTGCACCTGGCGGTCGAAAGTAAAATCAAAGACAGACGATGAGCTCACCATGCTTGCAGACGGTGGTCCGGTCCGTGTCTTCTTTCTTGCGCGCCGCGTCACGTCACTCATTGTGAATCCCAGGTCTGGAGCTCGTACAGCGTCCTGAACGTCCTCTACTCCCTCATTCAAAAATCCAAAATAAACGAGTACATCAATGCTCACCAGGCCGGGAAAACCCCCGAAGAGATAGCGTTAGTCTGTCAAGCCGTCATGTCCGTCTTTACTGAGCCGATTCCAGAGAGATCGTCGGCGAGTATGGTGCTCGGCCTCTGTATCGCCACCTCGGGTATTTCAGCATTATCGGTCTCTTACGGGTGCACGTTCTTCTCGGCGACTTCACGCTGGCCCTCAAGGTTATGGAGAACGTGGAGCTTAATCAAAAGGCAAGTGCATTCAAAAACCAAAGATCCTTCGATCCATTTCTGACCTTGATTCAAGTCCCCTTACACCCGTGTTACGGCCTGCACCGTCGCCACATACTACTATGTCGGTTTCTGCTACATCATGCTCCGGCGATACCCAGATGCTATCCGCACCTTTGTCTCCATATTGAACTGGATAATGCGCATGCGGCAGTATCATACCCGTAGCTACCAATACGACCAGGTGTGTTCTGTTGCTTTCGGTTACCGCATCTTCTCACATTGTTTCGCTGTAGATCAGCAAAACGGCAGACAGGATGTACGCCCTCTTTGCCATATGCAATGCTCTTTCCCGAGCAGACTGGACGACAACATTGCCAACATATCGAAGGAACGATATGGCGAACAATTTGCAAAAATGGTCCGCGGCCAGTAAGTTGGAATTCTGTTTGTATTCGTTCTGGTCGTGATCAGCGTCGATTTCTGCCAGGGAGGACGCTATCCCGGCGTTCAAGGAGCTTTTCCTGTATGCGTGCCCAAAATTCATCAACGCCAACGCCCCGCCGTATGATGACCCTGCAGCCCTCGCCGCCCTTATGGCTCCGGCATCACCAGACCCATCCTCCCCCGAGTTCGGGGAATCGCTCACCGATCCCGCCCAACGGCATCTGAGCCTCCTGCTCTCCGATGTCGTGGCGTACACCCCCGTACCTACACTGCGCAGCTTCCTGAAGCTGTACACCAGTCTCGGCGCCAAGAAGCTTGCGAATTTCTTGGACGCGGACGAGGAGGAGATGGTGCAGCAGCTGATGGTGATGAAGCAGGCGAGCCGGAGTGTTACGCATGTCACTGGCGGGAAAGGGCTCTTGGACGGCCAAACCGCGTCGACGAGCGACCTCAATTTCGTTATCGACGAGGTTTGTCACTTCTTTCATACACGCTTGATTAGCTTTCTGACGATATTCAGAACATGGTCCATATCGCGGAGTCCACTGTTGGGAGGCGGTACGCCGGGTGGTTCATCAAGAACACTGAGCGCACGCAGAAGCTGTACGACGATTTAAAAAACCAGCCCCTCCCTCCTGCTCCAAAAGCTGGAACGGCGCCCTCCGCTCCAGCTGCGGCAGTTTCGGCCGAGGCCAAACCTAACAGGACCGGGCCGCCGAAGGTTGCATGGGGAGGTGTAAAGGTCGCATAGGTGTTGTGTTTGTAGTTTTGCTGGATCAAAGGCTGTTTTTGTTTTATGCAGACGATGTCGTGGTGATGAGTTTTGCTGAAAATCGGATCATCCTCCGGCTCGCTTGACTGCGCTTGTGCCAATTTTTTTTTTTTTTGATTTTGCGATCGCAGGCCATGCTATGTTGTGTTCCTCTTGAGCGGACCCTTGAGGTCCAAACCTGTGTAGGTGCTAACTGCTCCGGCTGCGATTTGCTCTTTCGCTGTCAAATTTGTTTGTATCTGGGACGTTTGCTGCGTCTGCTGCGGATAGACTGCGCTTACCCATCCGCGCAACAAGCCTGCGATTACAATCTAACCTTCAGCATAACCTCGCTGCATTTTGTTTTTGCCTTTCCCTTGCCTCGCTCTTTTGTTGAGACGGTCCGGACTCCCCTCTTCACCGCAAACCCATGGCCTCTGCGACTCCTTCTAATGCATCTGTCTATTCGGATTCTGTCTCGATCTCCGATGAGCCACCCCCTTACCAACGGTCGCCGTTCCAAATACCTGCTGACAAGGGGTTCATTGACCGAAATGCATCTGTAGGAGGTTGGTAGCCCTTTCATAGTCTACCGTGTTCTTACGATGGAACAGAGGATGGTCGCATTGATCTTGATTTTGATTCTAAGCTCGGTAAAGTGCTTGCGAGCATTGTTCCCCACCCCCCACCGTACATACCGACATACGACTATCTGGAACGCCGAGATTGGCATATTAAACTCAATATCGTCATTCAGGTCGTGGGCAGTCGCGGAGATGTTCAGCCCTTTATTGCGCTTGGAAACGAGCTACAGAAACACGGTCATCGAGTGCGCCTGGCCACCCACAATGTCTTTGAGGATTTCGTCACGAAATCGGGCCTCAATTTCTATCCCATCGGTGGGGACCCAGCCGAGCTGATGGCGTACATGGTCAAGAATCCGGGCCTCATACCCAGCATAAAAAGCCTGCGGCAAGGTGATATCCAGCGCAAACGCGCGATGGTCACGGAAATGCTCGAGGGATGCTGGCGCAGCTGCGTGGAGCCGGACATGGGTTCCCAAACGCCCTTTGTCGCCGAGGCCATCATCGCGAATCCACCGAGTTTCGCGCATGTACATTGTGCACAAGCCCTAGGCATTCCTGTGCACCTGATGTTCACAATGCCGTGGACCAGTACCCGAGCGTTTTCTCATCCGTTAGCAAATCTCAAGTACTCCAGCACAGACCCAGCGTTCGCGAATTATATCTCCTATGGAGTGGTCGAATTTTGACATGGCAAGGGTGAGTAAATAAAATATCGGAAGACGAAGTTCATAACAAGCAACCTAGTCTTGGGATGTGATTAACAAGTGGCGCTACTCCCTTGACCTGGAGCCCGTTCCAGTTACCGAAGGTCCAGCTCTTGCGGAAACCCTCAAAACTCCCTTCACGTACTGTTGGTCTCCTGCCCTTGTCCCCAAGCCCGCAGATTGGCCATCCCACATTGGTGAGTACTACTTTGGAGTTTCTCTCTTCCTAAACCTCCCCAGATGTCTGCGGTTTTTTCTTCCGTGACCCGCCGAGTTATACGCCTCCTCCCGATCTCGATGCTTTTCTAAGGGCTGGTCCTCCACCCGTCTATATTGGCTTTGGGAGTATAGTAATCGACGATCCGGGACGTACGAGTACTCTCCTTCTGCGAGCGGTTCAGGCAGCAGGTGTTCGTGCAATCATATCTCGTGGCTGGAGCAAGCTCGATGGGCCACTGTTGCCGAATGTGTTATTTCTTGGTGACTGTCCACACGAGTGGCTGTTCCAGCATGTCGCCGCCGTCGTCCATCATGGTGGCGCGGGTACGACGGCCTGCGGCTTGTTGAATGGAAAGCCGACAACAATCGTCCCGTTTTTCGGCGAGTGAGTGATAAGGTACCTCCTCGTGGTTGGACCTAACCGTTACTGAGCCAGCCAACCGTTTTGGGGCCACATGGTTGCCGTCGCTGGTGCTGGGCCCAAGCCCATTCCTTACAAAGAGCTGAGCTTGCAGAGGCTAGTCGATGCCATTAAATTCTGCCTCACCCCAGCGGCTGCATCAGCGGCGAGAACCATCGCGGACAAGATGAAGTCCGAGTCGGGGGTCAAGACAGCGTTGCCTCATTTCACGCGAATCTTCCTCTGGCACGTCTCAAGTGCGACATACTGCCCGACTGTCCCGCGACTTGGACACTCAGGAAGGGTAGAAGGAATTACGGCTGTCGAAGCTGGCGGCAGAGGTACTGGTTCAGAATTCGGAATTTGATCGCAATGCCTTAAAACCGTGAGCCTTTGCCTTTCTTGTGCGACATAAAGTGCTAATAACACCTCGAAGCCGCGAGACGAAGAGGATCCGGATCGAGAACCGGCGCTGGGATCCACTAACTGGTGGCACCTCTGCTGCGCTCGGCACGATTTCCGACATGGTCGAGGCCACAGGCGGTATCGTGGTGAAGCCATACCAGGAGTTCCAACACTCGTATTCCAGTGGCAGCATTCCTTTATCCCCACATCCTTCACCTCCGACGCCGGTTCGTACCCGGTTGAGAAGGATGACAAAGGCGAGGGCACCAGTACCGGTATTGTAGCCGCCCAAGAAGCGGCATGTCTACAGCAGGAGCAATGGCTGCTGCCTCGGGGAAGAGCATCGGTGCGATCATTACGTCCTCGATGAAGGAACGATGGTCGACATACCGCTTGCCGTCACTGAGGGTTTGCGCGGCGTCCCGAAGATGTACGGCGAGGAAGTGAAGGACTATGGCCAGGTCACGGACTGGAAAAGCGGGGCTCTTGTGGCGGGAAAAACATTTGCGTTCGCCATCCCGGAGGGCATCGCGGATCTGGTCGTGCAGCCGTACAAAGGTGCAAAGAAGATGGGGTCATCGGCTTACAAGGGTATGGGAAAGGTGCCATGATCTAGCGTCAAGACATAGGCCGGGTGCTGGGTCTGGTAGCTTATCCTAGCCAGGGATCTACAAGAGCATCCGGGCGTCTGCTCATGAGAAGACGGGTAAGGGAATCATCAAGTCGAGACATGAGGAGGGAAGTGGCTATTATCGTTAGAGCAAGGCTTACTTCCAGCGCGAGTCATTGCAGCATATGATGAGCTCCTGCGAACAGAGGGAAAGGGTGACCCTCCAACCAAAGACACGATGGACTCCAAAATCTATCAATACCCGAATAATACAAAATACCCTTAGAGTACTAATACATCGCTTTATTATGTTTTATGTACCATTAACTCTCCGAAATCTCAGCTTTCAGACTTGCTGCCGGTGCTGATGAAGGCGACTGAGGTATACGGATCAAAACGGGCGGAAAACTGCGGGGAAGGAAGATCATAAGGGAGAGGTCTGTACTGATCTGTCGTAATCCTTTTCTTCAAGTTCTACAGTAAGTACGCATACTCCCGGGCTGGACTGAAATGTTATTTCGATACCTAAGTAACACGTTTGGAATCCGTTCGATGCCGCCATCAGCTCCACAGTTTCGCTACATTTTGCCCTATGTTGTGTCTCGCTACATTTCGAGATAACAATCACCCCTCCCCCCTCTTCCATGGCCGCGACAATTCCTTCGGATGCATCTGTTTATTCGTATTCGGAGGCATCTATTTCTGTCTCCAAGTCATCAACCTCGTATGAAAGAGCGCCATTCCAAGTACCTGCCGACAAGGAATTTATTGACCAAAATGCATCTGTAGGAGGTTGGTAGCCCTTTCGTAGTCTACCGCGTTCTTACGAGAGAACAGAGGATGGTCGCATTGATCTTGACTTCGATTCTAAGCTCGGCAAAGCGCTTGCGAGCATTGTTCCCCACCCAGCACCATTACCGACATCGGACGATTTGGAACGGAGAGATTGGCACATTAAACTCAACATTGTCATCCAAGTCGTGGGCAGTCGTGGAGATGTTCAACCCTTCATCGCGCTTGGGAACGAACTGCAGAAACACGGTCACCGCGTACGCCTCGCCACACACAATGTCTTTGAGGATTTCGTCACGAAATCTGGGCTCGAGTTCTATCCGATTGGAGGGGACCCAGCCGAGCTGATGGCGTACATGGTTAAAAATCCAGGGCTCATACCCAACATGAAGAATTTGCGGGCGGGCGATATTCAGCGTAAACGGTCCATGATGGCGGAGATGCTTGATGGATGCTGGCGCAGCTGCTTGGAGGCTGACAGGGTTTCCCATGAGCCCTTCGTCGCCGAGGCCATCATCGCGAATCCGCCGAGCTTTGCACATGTGCATTGTGCACAGGCGCTGGGCATTCCGGTTCATCTTATGTTCACGATGCCGTGGACCAGTACCCGAGCGTTTTCGCATCCGTTAGCAAATCTCAAGTACTCTAGCACAGACCCAGCGTTCGCAAATTATATCTCCTATGGAGTGGTCGAATTTTTGACGTGGCAAGGGTGAGTAAATAAATATCGGAAGACGAGCTTCGTAACAAGCAACCTATAGTCTCGGGGATGTGATTAACAAGTGGCGGTACTCCCTTGACCTGGAGTCTGTTCCAGTAACCGAAGGTCCAGCTCTTGCGGAAACCCTCAAAATTCCCTTCACGTACTGTTGGTCTCCGGCCCTTGTCCCCAAGCCCGCAGATTGGCCATCCCACATTGGTGAGTACTGCTTCTGTTTCTCTCTCTTCCTACCTACTAAACCTCCCTCAGATGTCTGCGGTTTTTTCTTCCGTGACCCGCCGAGTTATACGCCTCCTCCCGATCTCGATGCTTTCCTAAGGGCTGGTCCTCCACCCGTCTATATTGGCTTTGGGAGTATAGTTATTGACGATCCGCAGGCCATGAGTACTCTCCTCCTGCAAGCCGTTCAGGCAGCAGGTGTTCGTGGAATTATTTCTCGTGGCTGGAGCAAGCTCGACGGACCACCATCGCCGGACGTGTTATTTCTGGGCGACTGTCCACACGAGTGGCTATTTCAGCATGTTTCTGCGGTAGTGCATCATGGTGGGGCGGGTACGACGGCCTGCGGCTTGTTGAATGGAAAGCCGACAACGATCGTCCCGTTCTTTGGAGAGTGAGCGAGGTAGTACCGCTTTCGGCCCAGGCTGACCATTGAATAGCCAGCCCTTCTGGGCAACATGGTTGCTGCCGCCGGTGCAGGGCCAAAGCCTATTCCTTACAAAGAGCTGGACGTACCAAAGCTAGTTGATGCTATTACATTCTGCCTCACCCCAGCGGCTGCATCAGCGGCGAGAACCATCGCGGACAAGATGAGGTCCGAGTCGGGAGTCGAGACGGCCGTTGCCTCATTTCACGCGAATCTTCCTCTGGCACGTCTTAAGTGCGACATACTGCCTGACCGGCCCGCGACTTGGACACTCAGGAAGGGTAGAAGGAAATTACGGCTGTCGAAGCTGGCGGCCGAGGTACTGGTTCAGAATTCGAAATGCGATCGTAAGGCCTTGAAACCGTTAGTCTTTATCTCTCGTACGACCCAGAATGCTGATCACAAGCCACAGCTGCGATACGAAGAAGATCCGGATCGAGAACCGGCGCTGGGATCCACTAACTGGCGCCAACTCTGCTGCGCTTGGCACGCTTTCCGATATGGTCGAGGCTACAGGCGGTATCGTGGTGAAACCGTATCAAGAGTTCAAACATTCTCATTCCGGTGCTCCTTCATCTCCCATGCCCTCCGCTTCTGAAGTCGCGGTTGAGAAGTGGATGACAAAGGAGAGGGTCCCAGTGGCGGCGTTGTGGCCGTCCGCAGGGGCGGGATCTCTACAGCAGGCGCGATGGCCGCCGCTTCGGGGAAGAGCCTCGGTACGGTCGTTACCTCCTACTTCAGGGGCACGATGGTCGATATTCCTCTTGCCGTTACCGAAGGCCTGCGCGGCGTCCCGAAGATGTACGGCGAGGAAGTAAAGGACTACGGTGAGGTCAAGGACTGGAAGAGCGGGGCACTCGTGGCGGGAAAGACGTTTGCGTACGCCATCCCGGAGGGTATTGCGGATCTGGTCGTGCAGCCGTACAAAGGTGCAAAGGAGGATGGGGTCATCGGCTTTACTAAGGGTATCGGGAAAGGTGCCATGGATCTAGTCGTCAAGACGCAGGCCGGTGTGCTGGGTCTGGTAGCTTATCCTAGCCAGGGGATCTACAAGAGCATCCGGGCGTCTGCTCATGAGAAGACGGGTAAGGGAATCATCAAGTCGAGACATGAAGAGGGGAAGTGGCTATTGTCGTTAGAGCAAGGCTTACTTCCAGCGCGAGTCATTGCAGCATATGATGAGCTCCTGCGAACAGAGGGAAAGGGTGGCCTTCCAACCAAAGATACGATGAACTCCAAAATCTTATCAATACCCGAATAATGCAAAATACCCTTAAGAGTACCACCGTTGTATTGTTACGATTGTTACGATTGTGCACCGCGCCTATGTGAAATACATAACTAACTAAAGCCGACCACGGACATTACAGGATGGATTAATTGCTGACAGAGTTGTTGCTGCATACGAGAAACTCCTGCGAGCCCGGGGAACGATAGATGGTATAAAGCTATGAATACACAGATAATGTAAAATATAAAAAAAGACGCTGGCACTCATGAACTCTTTACCAATTAGACTAAGCGGACAAAGCCAGTCGATCAACTATGGCTTCCAGGCCTTTGTTACCGCCAAGCCTAGCTATTTCCGCTCTCAATTGCTGTTCCAGGTTGATCAAGACAGAACGAGTGTATTCGAACGAGTTTGTCTTTTTGTCGAGATACGAGATGGCATTAACCTTGAGGGTGGGTGTTCTCGGACGCTTCTGAAGAGTATCTGTAAAACGAGGAATAAGCTAAAAAACTGACGGAGAAATTTTGTTTGAGCGTACTCAGAATTTGTCTATTAGTCTTGTCTGCTTGAATCCCATGCACGATGGGAAATGAGAATTTCCCCTCCGTTAGATCCTCTGCAAAGCCTTTGTTGCTGGTGTACTAGAGATAATTTAAAATGGAGGAGAAGTAGAGTGCAAGAGGCATACCTCTCCGCTCTGGAGATTCATGTAGTCGTCCCTAATCTGGAAGTGCACCCCGATTAGGTTTACCAGGGGCACGTAGTCACTCCATTCGTTATCGTGAGCAAACAAGATCTTGAATGAGCCTTGGACGGCTCACATATCGAGATTCGTCGTTCCGCAGGCCATCAAGAGCTTGATCCCGATTCGAAGGAGTCCGCCGGTTTCTGGGGGTGATTTTAACTGCGACGCTCATCTGTCTATGTTTCTAACCACGCACTGCCATTAACCATGTCAACATATTGCTCCTCGGTCGGGCACGTAAGGGAGTCGCGCCAAAGCAGCTCCAGCCCCTGACCGCGGTGCAGGTTGATGAGTTCCGCTGTACGTTGGGAGGATCATTATTATTCGTCTCGGAAAGTGCGCACGACGCACATGTGATGATGGAAATGAGCTCTGTCTGCGACGGAACTGAGTTCGGGCCAGAGAGAGTGAGGAGTTCTTGGTACGCGAGAAAGTAGACGTAGTTTGCGGAATTGATGGTTTGTGGGACGCCGTAGATCTTGTGCGCGACTTTAATAAAATACGTTGAGCCGATGTACAACCATTAGCGCATCCTGTTACGTACCTGGCCCTCCTCGGCGCAGCTGCGAGTCGTCTTCGATATCGTCTACCCTATAAGGCGACATAATTCATCAAGCGCATGCGATCAAGGACGAAAAGACGCACATAAGGCTTGCGTTGTGAAGCATGCTTATGACCTTGGCTATTATCTTGAGTTTGTCCTCCGGGACGTTTGTCCATACGTTGAATGCAGTCATGAGCTGCGTTCGAATGTCTTTCCCGGGATTCGAGGTGATGTACGTAAACGGTTCCAAGACGGCCTGGCGGGAGGGTTGAACGTGCTGTAAGACAGGTTCGGCGGGAATGGAGCTACCGATTCATCCTGTGGAGCCCAAGGGGTGGCTTCGGACAAACGAGACAGCATATTGTCGTAGGACGTGGAAGACATGGTCAGTGTTTACTGGTGTTGGCAACTGGCTGCGCTGCCTGCGCAGTGTTGGGATAAAATAGGGACGCCATTTGGCGCGCAGAGGCAGAGGGCTCGTTATAGCCAATTTTTTGGCCGTCTTGAATTTGAAATGGATCTGGCTCGAGTGCTTGGTGCTTTAGCTTGGCTTTAGCGCGAATCGAGACCAATGGAGCAATCAATATTGTCACGGTGGGCCATCACGTTCAACCGGAAAAAAATGCGCCAAAATCCTTGGAAGGCAAAGGTGGCGGGTGTGCTCTGAAGAGTGGCGCGCTCGTAGAGTTAAAGGCACGAACACGAACATAAGGACAAGTAGGTCAAAAGCAGAAGGATTGGAGGACGGCATCAAGGCATAACTCAAATAAGCGACTCGGATAAACTGTCAGGTAGGTACAAGGTAGGTAGGTTGTTCGTTCTTTAGGAACGGTATCCACAACACAATCTCCATCCGCCGGAGCGCGGGCGTTTTCCCGATGTTATGAGTTCATTGATTGACTCTGCATGTAAAAAATCGACGGATAAAATACAAGGGTAAAATGAGTTTTAGAGGTGTGCGACGATGAGTGAAAGGAGGAATGCAGCAAGGGAAAGCGACAACAATGAAAAATAATATTGCAGGTGGATATGCGTGGTGCCAATTAAAAGAATGGGAAGGGAAGAGGGGTGGTGTAACGGAGGGAGGGGCGATATAATGATTCATAATGGTAAGACGGGTTTTCTTTGTAGGCTGTCCGTTCACTCCCAAAGAAGAACAACTGTCTTGCGCTCTAAGGTAGTATTTTGACGTCCAGGCGACGATCCGAGGCATGCAGCCAACAAAGGTGTTACAACAGTGCGCCGGAGCGGACCACTATTCCCACAAATAGGCATACAGACCTGGGGAAATAAAGGAGGTGAGCGGTTGTGTTTGGGAGCGCCCAAAATACGCACCTAGATCTTTTCATCCTTCCACCCCTTCCCGTTCCTGATCACCCACACGCGCCCGAAGACTCAGCTCCTCTATCTTTCCGCAAGGAAACTAATGGTCGTTTGTCCAATATCGTCATACATCGACGTAGATCAACACAGGCTCCCCAACACCTTCAATCTCGGGAATGACGCATTTGAGATCGAAAGCTTTAGCGAGAACGATCTTGAAGATCTTTTGCACATTTATTGACGCTGATGTTGAGCAAAATATCAGCGACGCGTGCATTGCCCGTGCAAATCGTTTGGCCTACGAGGGCCGCATATCAGAGACCGACTGCGGTAAACGGTGCCCCCCACGCACCTGCTTTGTTATCTCTTCTTGTTCGTCTCGGGGAAAGGTGGCGAACTGGTCGAATTTCGTTCCAATTAGAAAAGGGATGGCAGTCTGCAAACCAGTAAGCAAAAAGACAAAATCAACCCATTCGCACCACGCACCTTGTTGAACCCCCTGGCTTGACGATACCACTCTTTCACGGAATTGAGTGTGGATTTTCGTGAAAGGTCGAACATGAATAATATTGCGACAGCATCATTGCAGACGAGTGGCAACATGTTGACAAACTCCCGTTGTCCCCCGAGATCCCATATTGAAAACGTTATGGTTGTCCGCCGGACAGAGATGGTCTTCTCCATGAAATTGACGCCTGTGATCGATTAGTCACCGGGGGTTGAGTAGGGTACCGGACAAAGACGAGACGAAACGCACCCAGCGTCTGGATATAATCCTCATCGAAACTGCCCTCGACATACTTGACCATCAGACTCGTCTTCCCTATCTGCGAGTCGCCCACCATCCCGACTTTAATGACGACGCTGTGGAGGGAACCAATGAGGGGGACGTGTCAAACTGGGCGATGAGGCGCACCTGTTCTTTTCATCGTTGTTTTCGAGGAGTGGATGGGGATTCTGACCACTGGGACCTGCGGCCGGAGTTGATGTTGACGCAGTCGCCGAGGCGGACGAGGTGGCCATGATGGACGCGATCGAGGGCAAGGAGAAGGATTACACCACAGATAGACGGGTATACGGAGCCGTTAGAGAGCGTGGAGGGAACCGGAGTCGAGGTGGACGTGGGACAGACGCAGGGGGAAGAGCAAAGAGGGGGCAAGAGGAAGAAAGAGAGAAAAAGAGAGACGCGCGCAGAGATGGTCTACGGCAAGGATGGGGCTTGCGGTGGTCGATACCTATTAGGCCAGCCCGCTTGAGACTGGGAGCAGGCCAATGGTTCACCGTCGTCCAAGACCGAAATTCGTAACAAAGCCGCAGCGAGACAAGTCCAAATAACAACGTAACCATTGTTAATGTTCAACCTCACCCACACAACTCCCAGTTCAACCAGCGCCAGTTCATAGCCGTCGGCGTCGTACCCAGGTTAAAGAGACAGAACTAGAAACGCCGTTGATATTCTGCGGGTCGCGTGCCTCGTAGATAGCACAAATGCCAACTTGAATCATGCGAACACTGTTGCGTCACCCACAGAACACCTCTGTTGCGTCACCCACAGAGCTGAATCCCGTTCTGCGTTATAGCCGTCCATCTGCGGTTTTTTCGGAGGGATATTTTCCAGCTCCGTACTTCTATAAATATCCTTCACCGTCTAGTTTTAGTTTTGTGGGCTCGTCCTCAGTACCGGTGCCAATTCGATACCCTCCGGAGTGTTCCATGACTTCTATCTTGACGCAACTTGAAGTCTCTACCATGGTAAGTCAGTACCCGCCCAGCTAAAACCATTCTCCCGTTCGAAAACTCCCGTTTCTCCCCTCAATATGTTCGCTTGGTTGGCTACTGACCGATGTTCACGGTCCGCCTGGACCTACTAGTACCGTGCCCGCCTCGGGCTGCTTGTCTGACATTTTCTCATTTTGATTGGGGCTTCCTAGATCACATACCGTCTGTATCTGGATACCTGCCGCAAGCGGAAATAGGTCGGGACTTTCTCGCATTCGCGCGTCTCTTGAAGGCTCTACTCACGCGCCATTGATGAATGGTTTCAATAAAACATGTGGTCCCGGAAAAATTGGTTCGGTTATAGGATGCAATGGACCACATGTTTTAATACGTCCTCCCTCACTCCGACTTGTATCCGTTCTCTCCTTCGCCGTAGCTTTCTTGTCCTCCGATGGATCCGTGTGCGGTTGATGAGCGACATCGTGATAGCTCAATTAAACTGGTCCCTTGCCTTCGGAGCTTCTTCGCATCGACGTAGGTGCTTAAAACTGCAACGGCAAGAATCAAGGCTTTGAACTCCTCGCCTGTGGCTCGTCGTTATGCTGCTGCGTCTGTCTTTGGGTGTTCTCCCCTTTGTGGGCTCCGGTACGTCGAAGCGTTGTTAAATAACAATAATCCAATCTTATATTCTGAATCTACATAGCGCTCGCTCAAGTGGCGGCGCAATTCACGGACCCTGATAATGGAATAACTTTCTGGGGCATCACGGACGCTGCCCATAGTGTCACTTAGTGAGCCCTTAGATGCCGAAAAATTTATAGAGATTTACATCTGTCTCAGTGGATATGTGTTTCCTCCTCTGGCTACCTCCGGCGCAAATCCCACTGAATACATTGGCACCATCGTTTCCCCGCTGGCCAACCAGTGGAGCGGATTCGCCCTATCCGGATCTATGATCGACAGTCTCCTCATCGCTGCCTGGCCCAACAACGGCAAAATCGTATTTACCACGCGTTATGCTACGTACGTCACGATCCGCGTTATATTATATTATCTTCAACTGACTGTTTTGCAGCACCAACGTTCTGCCTGAGTGAGTCCTTTGTTCACGCCCCTGGCGTCCATGACCCAACATTTTTTACAGCGTGTACCCTGGTCCAATTATCACCACTATGGCCAACAGTTACGTCAACGCGACGCACTGGAAATGGGTTTTCCGATGCCAAAACTGCACTTGTAATTATTTTATTTCTTCTCTTTGATGCCCCACCTCATCCAAGTTTGTTTATTCAGCCTGGACGGGCGGAAGCATCGATGTTAGCTCGCAAGCAGCGGTGCCGGCTTGGTCAGTAAAATGTGGAGGGGATTTTTTTTTTTTTGATGAAATTATCATTCGTAGGTCTGCTTCTACTATCGCTGTCGACAACCCGGCGGATCCAGGAACCACTATGGTTCAACATACTGACTGTGAGAAATTCCACGGAAGACCTAAGCAGCGCGGCTTAACTGATGGCTCTTTCAGTTGGCTTTTATTTCTTCCCGTTCGGCGAAGCCCATGTTTCCGCCAGTGTGTACAATAACTGGGTAGCAGGAGGAACTGGGGGAGGTACGCCGGCCGTGGAATCTTTCGCCAAGGTCCTTAGATAATTCTAGGGACGACTACGACGACGACTACCACAACAACAGCATCAGTACCTCCTCCAACAGGAACGGTAAGACTCAACCACCGCAGTGTCACTATAAAGGTTGACATTCTTTACAGGCTACCCCGTACGAGGCGTTGCTGATTTCTATGCCAATGTGATGGCTAATTCTTTTCCCTCTCTATTAGAGTAGATTATATAATCGTGGGCTCTGGACCTGGCGGCATCATCACAGCAGATCGGTTATCGCAAGCTGGAAAGTCAGTCCTGCTACTGGAGCGTGGAGGGCCGAGCACTGGGCAGACTGGGGGGACGTACCAGGCCGGGTAAGTATGATTCACTTTCTCCAGTTGCATTCAAACTTATATTTATTTCAACAGCTGGTTGAAAGGAACCAATGTACTGTTTCTCGGTTTGTTATCATGGATGCGATATTTATATCTCTTTCAACAGATGACAAAGTTCGATGTGCCTGGGCTGTTCGAATCTATGTTCACCGATCCAAACGACTTTTGGTGGTGCAAGGATATCACAGTCTTTGCTGGATGTTTACTGGGAGGAGGAGGATCGGTAAACGGCGCGTACGTAAATCGAATACAGTTGAATTTCTTCTTCCTCAATCGTTTCTAGTCTTTACTGGCTTCCCTCCACCTCGGATTTCTCCACTGCCGTCGGCTGGCCGCAGGAATGGACAAATCATGCGCCATACACGGCGGCACTGAAGGCGCGACTCCCTCCAACAGATGCACCATCTGCAGATGGCAAGCGGTACCTAGAACAGGTGTCGACCGTGGTCACACAGCTCCTGACTCCACAAGGCTATCGGAACGTTACCATCAACGATTCACCGGACTCGAAAGATCATATTTACGGTTCGCTTTCCTTTGTGCCAGAATTTACATGTTGAATTTCAACTTGACGGTTTAGGGTACAGCGCGTACGATGTGAGTGGATATTGTTTCGTCACTTTGTTTCTGTCTCATCAGTCCTCCTCAGTTCATCAAAGGCAAACGCGGTGGCCCCGTTGCAACATATTTGCAGACTGCCTTGGCGCGCAAGAACTTCCAGTTGAAACTGTACACAAACGTACTGAACGTTGTTCGCAATGGCTCGCAAATCACTGGTGTGAAAACGAACGACACGACGGTGCCGGGCGGGATTTATCCCTTGACCGCCAAAGGTCGTGTCATCCTTGCGGGTGGGTCCTACGGGAGCGCGCGCATACTTTACCGCAGCGGAATTGGCCCTACGGTGCGCTGCTGGTTACGATTTCCATGGTTTTTTTAAAACAATGCTGCAGGACATGATCAATCTCGTGAAAAGTGATCCGGTTGCTGGCCCGCTTCTCCCACCGTCGACGCAGTGGATCAATCTTCCTGTCGGGTACAATGTGGGTGGTTCAATTTTTTGTTTTCTCCGCAAGAATGAACCATGAAATGCAGGTGTCGGACAATCCATCTATCAATGTGTGTAGCTTTATGTTCCCTCGACACATTTTGACAACTTTCCCAGTTGGTGTTCACTCACCCATCAGTGTGCGTGTTCCTCTCTGTTGTCACCAAGCCCTTAATTAACCGATAAACATAGTGACTCGTATGGTAATTGGGCAAACGTTTTTACCCCGGGACCGCCTGCGGCCGACGCTTCTCAATATCTGGCCAGTCAATCTGGTATAATGGCGCAAGCATCACCCAGGTACTGGTCTTCATTGCTCAATCTTGATTATTATTTCACGCCCGCAGACTTAACTTCTGGCGTGCAATGGGGGCAACTGACGGAGTAACACGATGGGTGCGCTTCACGTAATCATCTTAAATTAAAAACTTCAACTTGTGTGACAGATGCAAGGCACCGCACGCCCAGGCGCTGCCTCTGTTACCACCAGCTTCCCTTACAATGCAACGTATGTTTATTTTTATTGGGTTCTGATCTATGCTTATGCTTGGGCTCTCCGTAGTCAAATGTTCACGATAACAGCATATCTGTGCGTGTTGAAATGGCTGCAGAGTATACCTTATACGAGTATGGTTCAATAGGTCCACTGGAATTAAATCTCGCGGACGCCTCGGTATCAATGCCGCCCTCAACGCCATGCCTCTCGTCAATCCCTGGCTGGTAGACCCGGTAGATAAATCAACCCTTATAGCCGGTCTCAAGGAAATCGTTTCCACTGTCTCGCAAGGTAATTGGTGTTGTCCTATTGCCGCATGTTACTCACCACGACCAGTTCCGGGATTGGTTATGATAACGCCTGACAACACCACGACTATCGACGCTTATGGTATGTCTCCTCGCAGCCGTACCCATTGTCACTAACCTGAATTTGAACAGTCAATAGTTACGATCCGGTCAGTGTCTTGGATTTTTTTTGGCAATGTTACTTATCGGACTGGCAGTCTACTATGGATTCCAACCACTGGGTAGGATCCAACATCATTGGACCAGCAGGCAAGGCCGTTGTGGACGTCAATACCAAGGTTTACAACACGAACAATCTGTTCATCGTTGATGCGTCGATCGTGCCCTCATTACCATACGGAAATCCGCACGGCATGATCATGTCGATGGCGGAACAGGCGTCGGCGAAAATATTGGCATTAGCTGGTGGCCCTTGATACATGTATTGTAATATTTCCTTGAAAGTCGTTCCGCAGTTCAACACGTATTATCCGCATCCCACATTTTAGTTCCTATTTCATATAGTACGTAAGAGTCGTACCATTTGCAACACCCGTCGCGCCACGGGCTCCCTCAAAGTCTCAAGACATCGAGATCGGCGCTACGCGGAAAGTCAAAACCAAGCTTTTGACAGGTCCTACGGAAAACACTTGTGGAAATTGGTGCGCTATTGTTTGAGCAGCGCGGCCTGTTCTGTTCACTACCACATGCAAAACAAAAATTTCAGAGTCCTCTCAAAGCCAAACCAACTTTACTTCCCACGGTTCAAAACTGTGACTCCGTGACCGCATACAATGTTCTATTCGCCAATTATTTACTGCCAGGGGTCGAGCTCAAGTTCCGCAGGAGTGGGTTCAGGTAACTTAGATTTCAACCTCATTCAACTATGTGCAAATTTCAATCGCTTCAATTCGAGAACTTGCAGAATATGGTCAAACCATGACCCCCTATCTATCATTCCACCGCTTTTTGTCACACACCCTTACTGTCACACAACCTCAAACCGACAAAAAACGGGACATTTTTGCAAAGTCGCGACAGTGCAATTTTACCACTTTCCACATTTGCCCTACCTAGGTCCTATGCTCCTTTAATAAAGGGGCTTTTGTGGCATTAATGGGGTAGTGGTAACGGTAACCTGGGTCGTTCTGGAACTCGCCTAGAGAGTTATATTTTAATGCCAGATTACTCATTGTGAATAGAGTATCTTGATGGTCATTACCAAGAATCTCTTTTGCTGCTCCAGCATAGCAGTATCCAGCTCTTCTGCCTTGGAGAACTCTCCTAAACTGTAATATGTTGATGCCAGACTACCCATTTCAAATAGAGTCTCTGGATGGTCATCACCAAGAACCCTTTTTGCTTCTCTAGTACGGAGTGGATTCGGGTATATTAAATTTGCAACCTGAATCCTCGCTGAATCCCATTCAACCAAGTACGTGCGAATTTCGATCGCTTCAATTCCGAGAACTTGCAGAATATGGTCAAACCATGACCCTATCTATCATTCCACCGCTTTTGTCACACTCCCACCCTTGCAGTCACACAACCTAAACCGACAAAAAAACGGACATTTTTGCAAAGTCGCCACAGTGCTGCCACTTTCCACATTTGCCCTATCTAGATCCTATTCTCCTTTAATGAAAGGGTTTTTGTGGCATTAATGGGGTAGTGGTAACCTGGGTCGTTGCCAATTTCGTGTTCTGGCTCGCGTAATCAGTAACTCGACCCGCCGGGGGTTCGATTCCCTCTTAATGCATGTTTTTAATGTGCGACAGTTTTTTTTCCCCCTCCTCTCTCGCTATTCAGAAAGTTGTGGCGACTTCATCAGGATTTGCTGATGTTCATTGTTATAAGCACAAACCCTATTGAACAGGTTGGGACTACATTTGTTTGAATAATTGAGTTTCTATGCCCTCGTGAGGCACGATCGTTGGGCCTAGAATGAGGTTTATGATCGACGGCATGCTGATGTGAGCAGATCTTTCTGCTCTCCGCCATCATCAGCACCGTCCGAGGTCCTCCGCCTTCGCCTCCAGCTTGGGCATCCTTGGATTTGGATTCCTTTTCCCCGCCCACCCTGGCCCTCTTGAAGCTACACAATTTATTCTGGATACTTCACCCTCTGGCTTATATTCACAGGGTATCAGCGCCACCGCCAATCCCTCAGCCTTGGTGAAGCCATCCGCCGGTTATCCCCGGCGCCAGTGACGCGTCGCCCTGCTCCTAGTGTTTGGGTATCAGCGCCACCGCCAATCCCTCAGCCTTGGTGAAGCCATCCGCCGGTTATCCTCGGCGTCTCACTGGCGCCGGGGATTTCGCCCGCTCCCAATTCATAAACGACCACGGTCACGTCAGCTTAAGGAGTTCATAAAACAATTTGTCGAGTCCAAGAGTCAGGCCTGCCATCATTGACACCCAGGGCACGCAGTATTTCCATGCGAAGCGAATGAACGTAAAGTTTCGTAAACAGCGCCATGGATTCCACACGCATCAGCGTACACGTCTCTTGATTCGTCCATTTGTCGTTTTTTGACTATTTTCTCTCAACCATATCTTACTATGTGGAACAACCATCGATGGCGTTAAGAGTAGTACATCTAGTACTCTTCCGTCACCGCCGGATCACTCGGAAATACGACCAAGTCGTCTCTAATTTACCACACAGTTGTTATTTTTCGCGGGGAGCACATTCTTTCAACCCCGCTCGATCTCAACCATATCTTTTGCTCCCTTGATTGGATCCATTGCCACTTAAAATTATTTCGTCTTTTTTGTTTGCTCACTGTCCGTAGCCGTTCACGATGCTGCTCACGTGAAATCGAAAAAGGCTGTTTCACAGGTTTCGACCGGTTGGGAGGCGGACGAGTTTGGATTGTTATACAAATTGTGCTGGTTCTCAGTACTGGTTTCCAACTTCGCCCATTGCAGGTACATAGAAAGGCTGTCAGCGGACAGCGAATAAACTTCAAGTGTTGGAGAAGCATGTCTACAAGTAACGTTCAGGAGACAGCGACCACTGCAACTGAAGAGCGGTCGAGTCAAGTTCAACTGCGGCTATGAGCATCTAACACAGAAAATTCGGCGCGAACCCGATCCAATGCCTGTCAGTAGGCAATGAAATTTGAATGTCTTTGTACTTTATACGGCCAGTAATTGCTAATATCTACACCAATTTACCTGAAGCATGTGCGGTTTTATGGATTCCCTAACAGGCTGTCGAGGGCATGGACTAGCATTCAACCACATATACTATAACTAGCATTCAACCACATATATACTTGTTGCATGCATGCTAAACAGCTGATGAAGTTGCGCCGAGACGTCGTGGCCAGATTGGTTGAAGGTTGAAAATAAATGCTTTCTGTGACAATAAGTTGATCAACGCTCGCGAAGATTTTAAGGGTTGTGCGCACCTATGGGCTTTCCATGTCTGGGCCAAATGAAAATGAGTCCCAGTTTGGGTCTGTGAGAAGAAGTATCTCAAGGCCCTCGTCTCGCAACGTGTTGAACCCATCCAGAAACGAACGCGGGAAGGTCTTCGCAAAATCCGGACGTATTCGAGCGAACGCACGCCGTCCACATGCCACCGAGACTCGATCATCTTCAGTAAAGAATCGTCCACTGGTAAAGAATTCAACTCGATAGATATCCGAGTCAAACGAGGGCAAAGATCTGTCGAGGCACCGGTCACCGTCATGGCGCGGAAAAATCGCTCTGGCGGGTGAGCTCGAGGTGCATCAAATAAGGAGGCTTGGAAGTAAGACAAGGTGGGGATGTGTGGTAAGAGTTGAATCAAGTTGGGGGACACGAACTCCTCCACTGACAGGCCAATCAACCGGCAGCCAGAACGAAGAAGGAATGGGAGAACGGTATCATCGTAGTAGCTGTCGGGGAAGAGATATTCAAGGTTTGGCGCTTGAAGCCAGGGTAAATTCAGACTTCCGTAGCCTATCACAGACAGGCGCCGCAGATGAGGCAGTACGACGATCGGGGTTGTGGGCGATATATTATCCTCCTCACTAGACATCCCCATCCCACAGTCCACCAGATTTGGTGTCAGTCGTAGGGTTTCGAGAGCAAGTTCAATCGAGTCGAATGACGCCCGCAACTGCGTAATTTGCTGCCATGGAGCAGATATGGAGATTGAATAATATGTCTCCCACTCGTGATTGGTGAGTTTAATCTGCCGTAACTGAGGAGCAACGGCAAATATATCTCTGAACTCGGGGGGTAAATTTCCGCGACCTGAACCGATCTCTAAGCATCTGAGCAGCGAGAGCCGGCCTCTGACCTGCGAGATCGCGCGGAAAATGTCGGGATGGCCATTATTCCAAATGAATTTGAACCGCGCCCAGCGATTGCTATGGCGAACCACAGCCTCTAGAAGTGGGAGCAGTTCGGAGAGCTCGTTGTCGGCTGAATGCAGCCAGTCGAGTTTCACTTCTAGTGGAAGATTGCCGGACCTGCGAAGTTGATTTTCCAGGGTGGGCAAACTGGGATAATGCTTTCTAGTGCCGAAGATGCGAATTGAGGACCAAAGATGCTTGTCCCCAACGGCAGCATCCATCCAACGTTTGCATACGAGTTCAAGACGCCAAGGTGCCTCGAGCACCCTGGACGAGCCATCAGGACTGGTGCACCCATCTGGCAATGTCAAACGAAATATATGGCACAGAATCTCGAGTGGCACACGCCGGACGGCGGACAAGACAGAACTGTGGGTCCGAATGAGTTCTTCTAGTGCAGCTTTCTCTGCCGGGAGAGCATCGAGACGCTGCTGTGCGGCTTCGACGATGTTCCGGATTGTTTGTGCATCCATTGGCGGGTCATTATTCAGTAGGAGAGCGTGTACTGCAGGTGACGGTACTAGGTCGAACATCACTGCGGACTACGGCCTGCGGCTGGTCGTAGGTCAGAAAATTGAGCTTGTCGCGGCGAATGTGCAATACCTACCACTTGGGTCAAGGTTCAACTCCAACCGCAACTGTGGCTGTGCACCATCACTATGTGGCTGTGGTCGAAAGCCAAATTCGTAGCAACTCGTTCCTTCAAGCAAACCACCACCAGCCGCCATGGTACGTCCTGTTCTTCTCTCTTTAGCCTCTTTTTGCGAATCCTTTGGCTTCTGGCTACTTGAATTGCTGCTGGACGGTGTCGGATAGATGGATTCCAAAACTTACTTTTGGATGTCGTCTGAGCGTTCTTCCTCATTTTGCGTTTCTGGCTGCCCAAGCTGTTCTCAATCGAAAAGCTGACTCGTGAATGTCGTTTTTGTAGCCGCCCAAGAAAGTCAAGGCCCCCAAGGAGGAAAACGTGTCTCTCGGACCTCAGGTTCCCGAG
>JARJLF010003064.1:0-23372 GCA_029378395.1 Mycena leptocephala | reverse complement strand
CGGTGAGCCACATAGTCCTGCCGGTTGTGGACATGTAATGCGGGTGCTTACTTTTGCTCAACTGCAAATCCTCTGCCCACTGTCCGCGTCTTCAATTCACTACCTCTATTGATCTTCTCTGGGAACAGTTATGGCCCAATCTGGGCACCTCTGGGTACTGCTGGCATCTTCCGGACTCGCATTCCATGATCAAATCAAAGCCTTGCTACTGATGTGTTGCTAATGACGAGTCTCTTCTGGTGCTGCCCCAATCTTTATGGTTTCCTCGACCAACAATTTTGTCGGGTCTGTGGATCAACCCAGGTTGCGACAAATCGTCGGCTGTGCCCCAGCCGTGTTCAAGTCTTTCGTTGCGGTTGAATGAATCAGATTTCCTCGCAAGGATCGTACTGGTATCAATTTGTGTATCAATTTGTTTGTGTACTTCAAACCATCTGTCTCATGCCTTCCGTCATTCATTCGCTCCCCTGTATTCGTGGTTGTTTCACCTTCTGGCACCCTTCGGACTCGTGGAAAGATTTGCCCGGTTAATTCTGCCACCCTCCAATTCGATGACATTGGTTCTGTCTTTGTGCCATCGCACGTTCCCATTCTAGTTTCTCTCGGGCTCGGCTGGTTGACATTCAAAATCTTTTTGTGGGAACAAGGTCGTGCATTAAACTGGATTATATGGCGGCAAATCGTGTCTCTTGATGGTTAGCAGGCCATTTCACGACATTATATCTCGGTAGTATGCACGCAGATTCAATTCATTTTACTTTCCCTCTATGGAGCGCCTTACCGGAGCGAAGCGGCGGTAAACCTTGTGTCAATTTATGTATTAGTCTGGAAGCCACACCTAAGCTAGGGAGTTACATACCATGTAGGCATCCCAGAGTTCAGGTACATAAGTGCATTCCCTGCTGGCCAATGTTGTGGTCAACTTGCTTCACAAAGTTAGGCACTCCAAAGCTTCGTTAACCTGGAATTATCTCAAGGCTTGGGCTTACAGTTCGACCGGTGTTTTCTGAACACAATCTGTGGTGCATTCGGTCTGCTATGACCATTACTTGTTTTGGGCAATGAGTGTACTTACGGTACTTAAACCGAGTCCAAGTGCCTGTCAAATATATTTCAGAGTCAATTTACAACTCATAAGCGCACAACGAAGGCCCCGTACCTCATTAAGACGTGTAGATGGTGGAAGGAACAACACTATCTCCTCAAATTCGCCGGTGACGCACGCTGCTACACCGAGGCAATCCGCGCATGCGCACCTCTTTGCGCACCCCATCGCTCGTACCCTCCCGCCCGCAATCCAAGTGTACGCCTTCCCACGGTGCCCTCCATCCACGCAGCAGATTGCGCGCACCCTTTTGTGCCGAATATCCGCCCGCGGTAGGTATCACACGCCTGGCACGCTGTGCACACAGCACGACTAAGGCGCTACTGCCTGGTCTGCAACTAGCTGCGCAATCGCACCGAGCCGCTTTTCCCACCGCAATGTGCTGAGTGACACCGCGAGCTCCCGCAAGCCGCAGAAGTTTGCACGATATTGAATGGCCACAACCAGGTACATGTGTTATTGAATCATTTCTTCGTCGCTAACTTAGATTTCTTGACTGCGGCTACACGGCGTAGGGTCCCTTCGTCGCAAGCACCTAGAATAACACCACTGGGAACTATCACGAATCCTAATTACGCTTCGCGACATCGACACGATGGCAGTAGGACACGAAGGAGGCGGGGCTCAAGGGGCTGGGGCTGGCGCAAACGACGGGCTCGGTCTCGAAGCACCGTCATCTGCCATATTACTTTGTGTGTGTATTTTTCTTTGGCATCCTCAGGATCTATACTGTTGATGCTAAATAGATGACATTTTGAAGAAGTAACGTAGTTGCTGTGTTTGTAACTACATTGCCGATGCCATACCAATTGTGCTATTGAGACCGGAATCAGTTTCGATTCTTCCTCCTTCCATCATGCCATCTCAGTATTCTGGGAGGTAAGAGTGAACACACTTAACAATGAGCATATGCTAAACGCTAAAGTAGATCGTAAAATATGTGGCACAAACCACATCTTTCAAGGAACTTTGCATCAAGGAAGGTTTTATTGAGAAACGTCGAGTTATAGGAACAATTATTGGCGTGGACGCCTGGTAAACCTCTTGTCTTCAGAAATATGGACTCATTCACCGGCACAGTCTTTGGTTAACACAACGTCAGGCGGTATTCTATAATCTCCACGCCCAAATGGGCAAGAATCCTGAGCTCAAGGCACTATTCTACAAACCGGCGGCCTTGAGTCAAGCTGGAGTACACGCTGTACCGAAATTGCCGCTTATGTCCATGATGGTTGACTCAATTGCCTTCCGCAAGGCAATTATTTATGAGCGTTCAACCATTGTTGTCGTGGGTAAATTTGTGCATGAGGTCCTCGAAGTATTTTATGCGACAGAAGTGTATCGTAGATACGGAAACTGAACGGCTATTTCCAGGTTCAAAATTATGCTTCATTCTTTTGTCTAAGCTCTACCGTGGGGCATGGGGAAATCTGTGGGGTCTGCAAGCTTGGTTTAGATGGCAGGATGGAGTCCAGGAACGATGGTGTATTGTAAACTAGCTTGCTTTGTACACCGGGATAATTCCTGGGCCCAGCGTTCGTTGTTCGGACCATGCCGTGTAATGCTACCTACCTACCTACCTAAGGTTGGGAAAAATGTGTGAGGTCACAACAGCTGCATTGTTGAGTGTGTGTCGCACCTGTTGTTGAGCAGCAGCCCTATTCTAGTGTTGTAGTGGTTGATCCACAGTCTGAACCTGCATGGGTGAGCACCTGCCAAGAGGCACCCAGTAATGCTCTCGTGGAGCATGAATACCATTACTTCATGGATGAGATTGATAAACAATGGCTGGATACAAACGACGAGCGGGCGAGGAAGGCACTACTGCGCAATCTGACATGATTGAGCCGCCCGACTACCATCCCACAGCTTGACCTCATCAAGTCAAACAAGATGCATGCTATCTGGCAGGGATGGCGCTGCATGAAGGCCAAACGCTTCTGTGCAATTTCCTCCTGCCGCATCGTATACTCGTGATGTAGGAGTGCGGACAGAAAAGACCGATCCTTAGTGGAATTGCGCGAATAGGGTACTGAAATGTCCGCGTCAATTATGCCGGGTATTGGAATTGGAGAAGAACCCATGCGACGGCGTCCACTGTGTTGCCAAATGGAATGAGTGCGAATTCTTTTGGGGGAATTGTTTTCATGTGCTCGAAAGGTGTCCTCTACAGCACGCAAATATAATATAAAATTCACTGGATTGTCCATTCACAATGATGTTAAGCTGCAAATGCCAATTTGGAAGCACCCAGGCATGAAGCGGGAGCTATACCAACATGCTTGTCGCCGAGACAGTGCTATATGTCTGAGATTAAAACATAAGGTACAATTAGTATGCCAGGCTCTAGGAATAGCGGAAAGGTGGGATTCTCGAGTACAGCCTAATACGAACCGCCTCGGAGTTTGAAAATTATGATGACATGTGGTACGCACCTTCCAAAGCTCTCAATGAAGCCGTTCATTTTGCAGATACGAGGTTCGCAACCGTGAGGGGCACGTCAAGGAGCTCCGAGAGACGCTGCAGGCGCGGGAGAACCGCATCGTCGAGCTGATGCAGGAGCGTCAGTATGCGCTCGACAACGTCGCGCGACTTGAAGAGAACATCCGGCGCCGGGACGCGGAGGCGGCGGAGTATTCGCAGCGCACGCTACAGCGCGAGGCCGAGGCCGAGGCGCTGCGCGAGCAGCTCAGCCGGACGAAGCGCGAGCACGCGGGTGCGCTCGAGGCCGTCGCTGCCGCCGCGCAGACCGCCGAGGCGGACAAGCGGGTGCGTGCGACAAACGGGGAGGCGGACGACCTGAAGGACGAGATTGAGCGGTTGCGGCGCCAGATTCACGAGCTGCAGCAGGAGAGCGCGGACAAGGAAGTGAATATTGTGCAAATCACCAAGCAGCGCGCGCAGGACAAGGAGGACCTCAAGGGGCTCAATAGTGCGCTCGATTCGAAGCAGCATGGGCGCATTGAAGCCGATCTGAGAAGGAATTTCCTGACAGCAAGATCCAAAACTGTTGTTCCAAAAAAATAAATATATAATCTTTTTTCAAAAAATGGGTAGGTATCATTACACCGCCGGCCAGAATCACGAACGCTGGTTCCACTGTAGACGGTGTTTGATAGGGTCTGGGACCATGTGCGGGGTCAATTGCGGGGCCGCGGGTTGAGACTGGCGTGCTGCGGGAGGAATTTATGTGCTGCGGGGGCTCCCTGCTGCTCTGGTGGTGCGTTGAGGGCTCGCAATGAAGTCGGTGAGGCTAAGGTCGGAGACCAACTGAGCAGCTCGGGCCTGAAAGCATGCTTCGCGCTGAGCCTGCATCACATTCGGATTGGCACGATGCCAGACAAAGGCGTCATTGTCGATTTTGACATTGCGTTCGTCACGCTCCTCGACTAGACTCGTAACCAGTCTGCCTACGCCGTTCTAACAAGCCGGGCTTGTTGCCGTAGGCAGACTGGTACTTCTCGGATATCCCAATTGGGCTGGGGCGGAGTTTGAAATTTAAGCGACTTTTTCACAATCTTATTCCGTTTACACTCAGTTTTTAAGTTTATTTTTCGGTTGAAGCTGGGGTAATAGATAAAAGAATTATCCCTTTTATTTGGCCTCCTTATATTTCCTCTTTATGGTACAGAACACCGTAAAACCTGAGGATAGTTTTAGTGGAAATCAACTTCGGACCGTGATCTCCGGAATTGCCGCGGCTCATTGCGTCATCGGTCTCACTCAATGAACAACTTAATTTCAAACTCCGCGACAGACCAATTGACATATCCGAGAAGTACCAGTCTGCCTACGGCAACAAGCCCGGCTTGTTAGAATGGCGTAGGCAGACTGGTTACGAGTCTACTCCTCGACAGCGTCGCTGATGTGTTCGACACTGATGTCCTCTACAGCTGTCCTCCCAATTTTTGACACCTGCATCGTTGACGAGGTGGCGAAACTCGACCAGGAGGGTACCGTGTACAAGTGACTTCAGCATCATCTCTTTGTCACCCCCAGCAAGCTCTCCCAAGAGCTTGCGCGTCGCCTCGGCCCAGGCAACATGGGAGAGGACGCTTATGCTGTCCTCATCATTGACGTACTGCCCGAGGGTGCCGTGATCCAGCCAGTTCACCCTGAGCTCTGCAATTATGGTCGCGTTGGTTTGGGCTTCCACTTCTTCTCGAAAGCCGCCATCGGCGCTGGCCAGTCTGCCTTCTCTGTTGCGTCCAGCCCATTCCACCATTCCTCTGTCTACGCTCCCGGGTGCAGGCCCTTCTCGAAGCCGTACATTTTCTCCTTGTCTTCCGCATCATACTTCCACGTCTGCTCAAGGGTGCGCAGCCATGTATAAGTTTTTTTGGCGGTGCCGTTGCCGCGGAAAAGTTCCGTGGTCTTTAGGGCACCTGCTAATACCAGAAAAGCCCTCTTGTTAGACGGGCCATGTCCTCCCTATGGCGCGTCTAACTAGAGTCGATGTAAAGGGATGTCACCCCCTTCGAAAGCCCACGGTTAGCGGGAGGTACAGGGGTGGACAATGTCCCCGCTGCCCCCCGCAGAGCTCACTGGAGGGACATGTCCACCCTCCCCGTCTCCCCGCGGTGGTACATGGGGACATGATGGCTTTGGGAGGTGGGTGGTGGGAGGTATCGGAGGGGAGGGGGACAAAGGCAAGGGGGACACCCTGTCCACCCTCACCGCCTCCCCACCGAGGGTCAAGGGGGACGTAACGACTTGGAGAGGTGGGTGTGAGGTATCGGAGGGGAGGTGGACACAGGCAAGGGGGACCCTGTCCACCCTCACCGCCTCCCCACCGAAGGTCAAAGGGGACATAACAACTTGGAGAGGTGGGTGTGAGGTATCAGAGGGGAGGTGGACACAGGCAAGGGGGACCCTGTCCACCCTCACCGCCTCCCCACCGAAGGTCAAAGGGGACATAATGACTTAGAGAGGTGGGTGTGAGGTATCGGAGGGGAGGTGGACACACACAAGGGTGACGAGTAAGTTACTCCTGAAATATTCCGAAGGGCCTTGGATGCTGGAATGTGGTGGGGCGGAACGGCCCCATGGTGTAGTGTTATGCATTGCTGCAAACGATGATTTGTGTACCTCGTCAACTGGGATGCAGCAGGCGTGGGTTCAAATCCTACTGGGGACATTCACATGTTTGAGAAGAGTTTCTTTTTGTAAAATTGTTACGCAGGTCTGGTGGCGCAGCAGTAGAGTGTGCACCTAAAATAAAACCAGGCTAATGACGGTATATATGCAAGGCGCCGCTTCGACTCTGGCCCAGGCCTTCCTCTTTATGATTCTGATTTTTTGGGTTTTGAATTTTTCACACCGGCACAACAAAAAATAAAATAAAATAAAAAATAAAAAACATGGAGAAGGCAAAGAAATCAAAAAAAGATATCATCCTCAGGCATTGCCAGTCCCCTAGACTCGCGACCAGTTTGTTTCACATGCACTGATCATAAGGGCAAGAAGATCAGTGCTGTGAAATGACTGGAACATCATGTCACGATTTTGGCAGATGCCGCTGAACCTGATTTCGGACTTAGTATTTTCACCTCCCTTTCCACCAGCATTCGGTGCTCTGTAGCTTCAGAACTAAGCCTCCCAAGACCTGAGTTGATGAGAGAAAGTGCCTTTATTTTCAATTCTGGATTGATTAAGCCTGACTTGTTTTTGGGTCAAAATGGAAAACAAGTTGGTCTCGTTCGACTTGAAATCGAAAATTACCCAGCTTTGTCTAAGGAACTTTTGACACTTTTTTCGAACGTACGGAACATCGAAAATCCAAGTCCAAAACCACCTTTCGCAGCATCAGCCAAAACGGCAACAAGAGATTCGCAACGTGATAAGCGCAGCCACGTGAAGAAGCGGTTGGTCACGAGCCTACCAGTCCCCATGTACTGTTTCGCTCAATTCATAAATGCACGTGACTTTTAATTTTTCCGACAAATCTCCTAAATCCGCTAAAATCGAGAAAATATTATTGCAGATAGACTCGCATAGAACTAGACTCCATATCCTTGCAATGACCATCTTGCTCGCTACGTACCAAAGCCCTCTCCCTTACGGCACCTCATCAATCTGGTCCCTCACTTGCTTCCTCTCCACCTGCCCTTCTTCCACTCCAGCTGTTACTTACACTGTACTCAGGGGTTTTCAGAAATCGGGTGTGACGCGTGACATACGAATTGAATGAAACAGTACTGTACCATTTCGTTCAATTCTCATCGGCTGTGACCTGTGACCGCAGCTTTCGAACTTGGGATTTCGTAAATGGTCTGGGGTCGCCGTGACACCGATTTTTTTTCGTAAAGTGCGCGGAAACGAGCAGATCGGGCTCTCAGGGGTTAGAGGAGATTTTCGAATGTGCAAAACATGTCACAAAATTGGCCGAAAATGGCCGAAAAACCCAAATTTCCGCCTAGGCGGCGCGTGTGGTGAACAGCGCCGCGGCGTTCACAAGAAATGCCATTTTTGACGTAAAAGCGTAATTATGGCATCCAATTTTGATCTTATGCCTTCGGGACGGTTTCTCATGGCCCGACGTTTCAGACTTCATTCAGTTCGCAAAGTGCTCAGACAGTGCTGGGGTATTTATTGGGAATGCCTGTGACACGTTCAAAATTTTCGTAAAAAAAGGGCCCTGTGACCTGTGACTTGCGAATTGAACGAAATGGTACAGTACAGTAAGCTGCGTGAACCAGAAACCTACCCACCAGAATACCCAACAAATCCTTTCTTGGTGCGCGTTCTGCTGTCTGCACCTCATTCGGAATCCTCACCGTGTTTTCCGAAACCTATAGACTTTGACGAACATGGAAACCCCGCCAGCTTCGTCACAGCGCCAGCAGTACCGCGCGCGCCAGACTTCGCGCGAGCTTCAGCTTTCACAGGACATGATGGGCCGAGATTTCACACCAAAACACTGGTGCCCGTCCACGCTGCGGGGGAGTGCAGCTGGCGTGCGCTCGAGAAGGCGGATCTTTGGCTTCCTGAGGATGAGGAAGAGGCAAAGAGGAGGAGGCAGCGGGCAATGAAGGGGAAGCGGAAAGAAGCGGCGCAGGTGAACGAGAATGGCGAGGTGCGGGGGGTTCCAGGCATGGGTGAGAAGAACCCCCTCACGTCGTGGATTTGGTATGGCGCAGGGAACACGGAGGGCCGGTGGGAGAGGCGATGCATGAAAGCGTGCGGGTGGAGTGGTCGAAGGCGTACGCACGGGTGAAGCGCTGGCATGAGGAGACGTGCCTCCTGCAGGAGGAAATGGTGCGGTGCCTGCTCACGCTCGATTGGCAGGCAGCTCAGTGGGATCGGCGTGCGATGCCGACGCATTACAACGGCCAGATCCAGTACAGCGCCGTGCATCTGCAAGGCGCGATGGCGCTTGCAGCAAGACAGGCCGCTGTGTGGCGGAAGCTAGCGGGTCGCTTCCGTCGTTCCTGGTGGCGCCTGTTGGATAGGGTTGCGCGACCGCCGATGGCGGACTCTGCGCAGTCGTCTGCCGAGGATGGGGATGAGGACTGGGACAACGAGGAGGAGGGGCCGGCTGCAGAGGCGGTAGACCCAGGCAAGAGCAGGGGGCGCGCCGCGGAGCGCGAGGAAGAGGATGAGGAGGAAGAGGAAGGGGCCGAGGGTGAAGGAGAGGGAGGAGAAGACGCTGAAAGGCGCCGGGCTGAAATGGACGAGCTCTTCGCCATTCAGACCACCTCCCTCGAGCAGTACGACGAGGTGCGTTTTTTCCGCTTTTTGGGTGGCGTGTTTTCTGCCTGACGGCCCGCTTTTTTTGCCCAGCACCGTGCCGGCGTTCCCGCACCGCGGATATGTCCTCTGATGCTTTGAGCGTAGCTCTGGAAGGACTTGATTGGGTTTGAGAGCGTGGATATGGCTTGACCTACTGAGACTTGACTGATACAGCATAACCCAGCGTGCAAGACTATTAAATGAAATTGAGATGACACATGCTGCGAAAGTATTTGAAGCGGCCGGAAATGGAGGATCGTAGACACTCGACAAGACCAGTCTATTTACATTGGGGAATGCAGGCATCTTGGCAGCCCGCAGCACCATGGAACAGTTAAAGGTGCGCTGAGAACATAGGGTTGAGTTGTGCGAAGTCCTTGAAGGCAGCAATGATCCCAGGCATGAACGCGTGATGTATTGGTCGTGCTTGTCTAGTGCCCTTGTGTCTCACCAATTTAATATTAACAACCCGCTAGTATGTTGCAAATCGAAGAATTCTGGTGTGTACAAATCCACGCCGTATCAACGTACCCTTCTCGACGCCGTGAGAAAGAAGTGCCCTTCTAACGACGCCCACACAGCGGGTTTCATGGCCATCAACACTGGTTAGGGCAACCTGCCGGCCACCTTGTTAGTTACCAGCCCCACCTGGGCACACTGAGGAGCACAAAAAAACAGAACCTTGTATACAGTGGGCGGTGCTGTAATGCGTAAGCAAGATGAAACACCGGGCACTAAGCCCGGCGGCTGTCTTTTACACTCCCACTCGCACACAGCCTGAGTCGATACGGGCAATGCCACCCCTGCAAAATGCAGATCACGTGGCACTTCCGCCCCATAGAGGTATGAGCCAGTGGTTGATTTTATATGAGGTGCATCCATTGAGACTCATAATTTGGCAGTGCTTCCAAATCTGGACACCACGGTGATGCCATCAATTTCCCGTCACATTGCCGCTACTCAATGTGTTCGAAAATGTAAAGGAATGCAATAAGGTCACGTGTTTTAAAATGTAAAGCAATGCAATATCATCACGCCTTTCAAAATGTAAGGGAATGCAATAGGGTCACGCCTTTCAAAATGGAAAGGAATTCGATTGGGCAGGGTGAAAGTGACGATTTGACGTTGCACTGACGTTTGACTGACGCAGTGACGTTTCTCAATTGACGCAGATCAGCGCTTGATTGACGCATACCGTCACACCGCCGCAGTGTCACAGTCCAGTCAAACTGTGGGATTTCCGTTAGCAGCATCAAAACGCTGCAGCGACGCCGTACTTCGGACATATTTGCTTTGATTCTCATCCATAAATACTGTCTACGAGTAATTTTATCCAACTGGCCAGTGGTGGCCCCCGAGTACATCTCCTCCGAATCCAGTTCAAAATGCATGATCCCTGTGTTACGACTTGGCGGGACAGTAGGACTACTGAGAAACATCTGTAATATCAGGATTAGAGCTCGGACTTGCGAGAAACCTCATGTTCGGAAACATTGGGCATGCCGTGGAACACGCAATACAAGTCATGCAACAAAATCAACTGATCACCCCACTGATATTTTTTCGTCTAGCACTGTTTCATTGGCCCATCGTCGGAGTTCATTGAGATATGATATGAGAAATTTTTAGCGAAGGTTATGTCATAGTGCAGTTAATTTTGAGGTCGATGTGGCATGCAAAGTATTCCTGAACTGAAAGACAATTTTGGAAATGACTGAGTCCAGGTCTTAACCAACGGGTTTTCCTTGTTATCAGGTCTGACCCGGGATATATTAGAGCAACTTGGCTAAATACACCTGAAGGCCATCTCGGGATGTGCTGGTCAACGTCAATGCAACTGATGCAGCGTGGCTGTGCATTGACGCAGAGCGGCGCACTCATTGACGCTGGGCAGCGCATGCATCACTGAAGTATTGCCACCACCAGTAATGGACTTCTTGGTATGATCGGCATTCACGTTAGATTGAACGAAAAGGAAATCATTTGAAGATGAATTGAACCACCTGCACATCTCGTGGTTTGATTCAGGCAGCGGTGCCAGTCCACGATGCGAATTGCTTGTGCCCCGACGGCTTTGAGGTTTACCTGGCCTTCCAGGCCGTTATAAGACGCGTCTGGCCTATCCATCTCGAAGAGCATCTTGAAGACTATTGTGTAAATAACTCGGTGAAGGTTTCAAACGACGCGTTCCCGTGCTTACCAAGCGCTGCAGAGAATATGTTAGAATAATCGGGCTCAATAATCCCGAACACCATCTGTGGATGCGTCGGTCAACGTGAGTCCGACTGACGCAGGATGGCTGTGCACTGACAGATAGTGGCGCACATTGACGCTGGTCAGCGCACGGATTCGCACGGATTGGTGAAGCACTGCTGCTGCTGCAGGCAATGATGTTTTTTGTATGATTGGTACTCACTGGGGTGATATTGAAGCAAAAGCAACCCATTTGAGGAGCTGTGGAGGTTGAACCTTGGAAAGAAATTCGTTTCTAGACAGAAATGATGTTGAGAATGGCAAATATGATCCTCCTGTTGAAGTTCTTCTCTTGCATGTACTTCAAGACAGTACCAGAAACTCGTAAGGTAGGCTCTTTAAGGGTCTGGACTAAATGTGAGTCCGTGGGCGATGGATACTAATTCTTACCGAAACACTATTTCTTGAATAACTTCTACAAGGTGGAAAATGGCGGGTTGTTGTGGATGTTGGGTATTGTTAGGGATGCATTAAAGTTGTTTGAGGTATTAATTTTGAAGCCCATCTGTGGAAGCGTCAGTCAACGTCAATGCAAACTGACGCAGGGTGGCTGTGCATTGACGCAGAGCGGCGCGGCTACTGACGCAGATCAGCGCACGCAGTCGTGGAGCTTCGCAAGCGCGGCTGGCAGACTTATAAACCTATCTCCATGCATGAGGAATGTATTGGAAGAGATTGGGAGCTGGAAATCTTGAAAATGGACCTTCAGGATAATCCAACTGATTTCAACAATACAACGTCCGATTGATGCAGCGGCGGCGTGAATTTTTTGAACACAAGTTAGATAGGATTCATTATTTTTGGTAATCAGGCCGAAGCATAATGCCCAAAAAAATAGGTCTTACAAGGGGGTGAGTATGACCGCCGCGAGGACCACAGACATTGAGCAACCAGAGTGGCCAGAGATTAGATAATTTTGTGGGATTACGAGACGAAAAATATCGGCGGCATGGACATTGGGCCCAAGAGATCAGGCAGAACGACCTTGAACGATGCAGCACCGGCGCAGAGTGGCGCATTGGCGGCACAGAGAATGTTGAAGTTGAAGTTGCATTGACGCAGGTAGGTCACACTGACGTTGCGTCACGGCGCAAGACTGGCGCAGATTGACGCATACGAGAAGCGCAACTGACGCTGCGAGGCGAAGGGTTGACGCGGACTGGCGCTGAATTGACGCTGCAATTTGACGCATGCGTCAGTTGCGGCGCTTGTGACGCAGTCACATTGACGCATGATTGACGCTAACTGACGCTGCACCCAATCTAGTCAACAATTTTTAACGACCTCAACGGTGGGTATCTGTCTAGATTATGGTTGCAAACAATGTACTAAAGGCCCTACTAGGTGCCCGCGGGATATCAGAGGTCAACTACTGCAGTTAAGGTAAGTTCAGGAGTTGACGCAAAATTGAACTGACGCAGACTGACGCTGCATGCGTCAAACGTCAGTGCAGCGTCAAAATCTCCTTGCCCAATTCGATTGGGTCACGCGTTTCAAAATGTAAAGCACTGATTGGCCGCTGGAGAGGTCAATATTGTGTCTGAGCAGGATCTGAGTGGCTCAAAATGACCGGAATATCCAGGGCTATCCATTGCTCGTGCGTGCGCCTCAAAGGATTGCTCGGAGACTGCGCTGGAATTGAAAGTGTTCGAAAATGCAGAGAATTGGGGACATCATGCATTTCAAAATGTAAAGCAATGCCCTAAGGTCACGCCTTTCAAAATGTAAAGCACTGATTGGCCGCTGGAGAGGTTAATATTGCCTCCGAGCAGGATCTGAATAGCTCAAAATGACCGGTTCAAAATTGTAACGGTGCGCTCTCGCGCTCATTATATTTCTTTCTATCTACATAGACAATTTCTTTCCTAACGTCATGCATTTCAAAATGTCAAGGAATTCAATGATGTCACACCTTTCAAAATGTAAAGGAATTCAATCAGGTCAAGCATTTCAAAATTTAAAGCACTGAATGGCCGCCAGAGAGGTCAATATTGCCTCCGAGCAGGATCTGAATGGCTCCAAATGACCGGAGTGACCAGGGCTATCCACTGCTGGCGTGCACGCCTCAGAAAATGGCTCTGGGACATGGAGGCACGGTCGTTTCACCCGGGACGCAATATTACGTGTGCATCAGAGGTCACAGAACTCTCCATATTGAGCGTGGCTGTGCAGGAGTCACAGGCAAAATCAAAAGTGTGATATTCTCGCTCGCGGGAAGTCCACAGCATCAATTTGAGCCCTGGCTGCGATATTCTCGCTCGCAATTAAGGTTTGATGATAAAAGCTTAAATTGATCAAGTGGTTCCTTATCCCTGCCAAATACAGCCGTTTTCACAGACACCGAATCGGAGAAGACATGGGTGTTTTCTAACTCGCAGTCAGAAGCCATGGGCACCACACTCCTCGAAAGGGTGAAGGAAGAGGAAGTTCGACTGAAAATCCCAGTGTATGGTGCTGTCAAAGAGGGTAGATATCCGTACGAAGCCGCCATTACAGACGGCAAGTTGTCCCTGTTTGTAATCCGGATGGCCTTTGACTCACCAACACATCTCATCTGCAGCTGCAACCAACATCACGCAGACAATCTCACACTCCCTTGGTTCTGTCGCAGCGCCGGCAGCCAAAGACAGCCGTCGTTCGTGCTGCATCTGCCAAAAAAAATATTGCTGGTCCACCGTACAATATATCTGGAAGATTGAAGAACTACACCGCCGTTCGGTAGGAAGGTTTATGAGATGTTTGAGCGGAAATGTTTGTAAATAGTTGTCACAACATCGGCCAGATGTTGCCGAAACATCATTCAAATAAAAATCGTTCAATCCCTTGAGGCTTCTGCAACATCGCATCTCAGAGATGTTTGAGCCGACATTTTCTCAATGTTTCCTTAACATTTGGATCATCTCCCAAGAATATTAATAATATTTTACCCAGACCTTATATTCATCCATGGATGTGTACGAAAGGATGCATTCATGGGTGTACATATTACAGAACAAATATCGAAGCTCACCCCGTACATGAAACGTGGAGAGAAGGCTGGAAGGCAGAATCGGCGGGAACCACCATCTTGCACCGTTGTGGAGCGGGAGACGTCTTGCACGACGTCGGATCTTTGCGAATTTGTGACAGTTTTATGATAGTTTTGAACGAAGAGGACTTGAAGCTGGGGCTTGAACGCTTTTTGAGGTGGTCGGACTTGAGTTTTGAGTTTGGGATGGCTTGAGGCAAAGCTTGCGGGAAGGATTCGAGAGTTGAGCGCGAGAAGGGATTGAGATCTTGACGGGATATTGGCGGAGACGGCTGTCAAGCGGGTCATGATTGGGCACCTTGAAAGACTTGAGAATTTTGCAGCATTGGACTTGGCTTGAAGAAAGGGTAGCCATCTATGCAGTGGTCCCCATTCCTTAACGGCAGTCGTGGGCTGAGCGGCTGCCGGTGAGGCGGCAATACATTGGGATAGTGGCCGGCCATGGGGTTTGTTAGCGACAAGGGCAATACCCAGCAGGCGCGGAACAGCAGCGCTCCCGCCCGCAGCGAGCGAGGCAGCGGACGGGGAGTCGGACGAGGAGTCGGTGCAGTCGGTGCCAAACGCGAAGCCATTTGTGTCAGGTTGACCATGGCAACAATGAGGGTGAAACAGGCGACGATGGGGAACGACGAGAGGTGAAGAAAGTGGGAGAAAGGGAAAAGGATGTCTTTGGCGTACCAACATTGTTCTTGTTTGTTCTGATGCGCACGGACCCAAAGTCCCGAACAGATTAGACATCAATAATTTTAATTTGAATAATTGCTTGTTTTCCGCCTTGAGCTTGGATCCTCGCCTGTACTTACATACAAATTGCAGGTTAGCTCCTTCGTTATTTTTTAACTGGTGCCCTCAGACTCGAGTGTGGCTAACACCGCGACACCAGAGTAAGAGTTAGTCGCAAGCTCCAAGACATGTTGTGTCGTTGTCGTCGCGAGCTCCAATAATTCCCACTGTGTGGGCCCATTGAAGCATGCAATTACACTGTACATAGGCATATTATCATTACACCCGGAATAATTTTTAAATATATGGGACGATGTATATAGGATCTTTTATGAACATTCTGACAACAGCGTCAAAGCGTTGGCCAGATGTTTTGTCTCAGATGTTTCTGAAACATTCAGGTAACATACTTTGGATGTGCTGAGGCCACATTTTTGAAATGTTGATGGACAATGTTCGGCAAACAAAATGTTCGAATGGCGGTGTATCTACGAAAGATGAGTAAGAGATTAATTAGCCGTCCCTAATAGGTGTACTTTTCCTCCGTTGCAGCATGTATTTCTCAATCAACTCAGATTACAAGCCCAGTAGTCGCCTAACTGCAATGACAACTTGTAGGTAGCATTACACGGCACGGTCTGAATAACGAACGCCGGTTTCCAGCGCACTAGGCAGCTGCAGGAAACTATGACACCGGCGTGTCGACACAACCCTCATCGAAAAGCATTCCTCATTCTCCTCGAGAACAAGGCCATCAGGTATGCTTTCCAACTTAACAGTATTGAGTTCTTCCCCCGAATTACACAATATATAATATATACACCACTGACCAGCCATCGCCAGCCACTATGCCGATCCTGAACGAAAGGAAACAATTAGAAAAATAACAAATGCTCAAAGACTCAACGTACCTTTCCAATGTCAGCGGCCGGGACGTCGAATGTACGTGATGCGGGTTCGGACTAAGACTAGAGTTGTTACCTATCCATCCTGTAGTGTGCTTCAGTAAATGGTCGAAGATAAAGAGAGACAGAGAGAGAAATACCTCGGTTGCGACACCAAGCAAGCCCCGACATCATCGTTGGCGGCGACGAAGAGGTATCTGTGTCAAAAAGTAACAAACACCACTTAGTAATGTGAAGGTGGAAGATAAGCAGATGTATATCAACTCACCGAGAAGAGTAACGGTGATGCATACGGCCTTGAGGATGACCATCAAAGCATCTAGGTGTCAGTCAACGTGCAAGACAGACCACCACGAAGGGGTTGCAAAAGAGGTAACTAACGGATAACTAACACAGTGACTTACCGGTCGAAATACAGGGCTGCAGGTCTGGAGAATCAGGTGTTATGGTCAAATGAAGGAGACGGCAGATACAGGAAATATTACATCGGCACCGCAGGTACGAGCACTTTTTGTTGTAGCGTCTGTTTATAAGAGACTACAGGCAATCATCATTCGGCATTCTCGGCACTTGACATCACCCTTCTAACAAACTTTGACAGACACTGCCCTGGCGCTAACATTGACAGATGGCTCCCACCGCATAGAACAAAGGCGGCCGCGGTGAACATGTAGGCAGGCGGAAATTTCCCGAGCGCGCTCAGGCGGAATTTTCTGAAGAGTTTTTTATTCAGTGGAGTTTAACAAAAGCTTCGATTAAAAGGTTAATTTTGGAGAAGAGGGAGATGCAGAGGGAGACAACCTTCTCTACTGATGAAATTGAATGGTAGGCTCAAAACAGACTAAAATATTTTATAGTGGAATCAAGGGAATCAAGGATTGTGCTTCTGTATTATTTGTTAGTCAAGTTCTGATAATTTATCTCGCTCCCCCACTGCCATCGCCAAACTGAAAATCAAACTCAACTCAGTTCAATTCAACCAAGTGCGCCGTAACATTTTGAATGGTATGTTGCTGCCAATCTGCCCCCTATGACTTTGTTAAACGCAAATGAGGGGATGAGAGGCCGCTTCGCGGCCTCTCAGTCCCTTGTTCTGTTCAAAATTACGAAATACAACTTTGTGTGATTTTGGGTTGAGCCTGTGTAGAGAAACAAAGTTGAAGACGAGGCGTGAAATAGTTCAAGAACAGTTCAGAATGTCTGTCTGAGTATTTGTCGTAGATACAGGCTGAAAGTTTGGCCACGTTCTCCGCAGAGACAGAAAATTCAACATGTTTCCAATTTGGGTTGTCTGATGAGGCCATACTGAGAGCAAGACACGGGCACAGAGGCATGCCTACGTGGAAAACACCTTGAATGACTTGCTTCATCATAGTACAGGTGCAAAATGTTGCTCCACTCACTAGGATTCACACACTGGAACTCCTCACCGACATCCAGCCAAAACTCTAGAAATTCGGGCTTTCGTGAAGGAAATGGATCCATACGGAACATTCAGAAAGCCTACTGTTTTTTTTTTTGACCTGAGTAGTTAGATTAGATGCAGAGAGCTCTGTATACAAGGTCTCATCCATGTTGGTTGAGAAACGAGTGCAAGAGAGTGCGATCAATCCCAAATCCGGCCATCACCTACAACTCGGACACCAGACTGCACCCGAAGAAATGGCGCCGTTCAACGAATTCTGGCTCGTTTTCCATGAACCAAAATTCAATCCTGGGGTAAAAGATGAGGGTCTAACGATCTAGAGACTCACTTTGGGCATAAGCCTCCCGGATGACCCGATATCTACAGACTTTCTTCGGTGTCCGAGTTCCAGGGGGGGGATAGTATATAATCACGAAATAAGGACCTTGGTTCATGTTTTGAACTTTGTCAATGCTCCTAGCAGAATTTTACAGATCTTCTCTGCTCGCTCAAATTTATTTGGAATTTTTGAGGATCATTTGAGGCCGCTATTGAACAGTCAAATTGATGGCTAAACAGAAAGAAAGCTCAGTTAATTTGAATTGAGGACCAAAGAACGGTGAAATCCATACGCCAAAAAAAGTCAGGCAGGAAAAGTATGACTCAATAGGTTTTTTGGCGCCCGGGTCTTCGCAAGTTCAGATTCGGGACGAGGAGTGAGGCGGAGGAAACCCACGAAAATATGGCGGTCTGCATTCCAGATCTAGGAATCTGACATGCCCACGAAAACGTCAGTTTGAGACCTTGGAAGTCCTAAGGTAAACTTGGACTTTGGAGTTATGATGCATGTATCTGGTGTATATTTAAAAGTCAGACTCCGGCCGATCAACAGACGATGTTTACCGGAAACGCAAAACAAATAGTTGGCCTTGCAATGTGGATTCTTTAAATTTCTTCCCTCCTAACTAACCAAGAGATTAATGTAGGAAGGACCAACGGTATTCAGAGAATCCTTCCCACCGATCTGTGTAGTTCGTTTCTCTTTCCTGGGGGATTTTGTCAAGGAGATGTATATGAATTATTAAAACTTAGCGGTGTCTGGCACTGTCGCCGCAATGACAATCCACAGATTTCTCGGAGGGGGACTACACTTTCAATCCCCCGGAACCCCAAATGCATAGACTCGGAACAACGATCCAATGATCCCCGCAAAGCCAAATAAACGGATTCGTTTTGATTACCCCCAAGAACCCCAAATGGACTCGGAGCACAACTGGCAAGGTTGCCCCTCAATCCAATAACCATCCCCCCAGAGCCCAAAATGAGACAGTCGAAGTTGTACTCAATCCACCGAGACGCGGATACATGAATTCGACGCAACTGGCAAGGTTGTGCTCAATCCAATAATCCAGAGTTTGTATTGGGTACCACGAGAACCGGTTACAAGAAATGCACGCAACTGGCCAGGTTGCGCTCGATCCAATAATCCGGGTCCCAAACGGCACAAGTGTCGAGGCGTTACTTGGCCGTTTATATAGAAAACCGGGACCCAAATCTCCGGCGTCCCAAAAGACTAAACAAATACCTGGTCCATGCGCGACTCAGTCGGTCCCCACAATATCTCGGACTTAAGTCGAGCTCGTCGCTTCGGACCATGTCGACACCACTGACCATTCGGGCTCAGAGCTCGCTCAAGACTATAAGAAGTCAGACCAGTGTGTGTCTTATGCTGCCTGGTGAACTTGCTGTAAGTCAACCCGCAAGATCGGCGCTGAGTTGAGCCCGCAAGAGTTGCATTCAGAGAATTAGCTGTGAATCACATCTCTCTCTCACTTAGTGATACTCATTCAGCCAATTTACCAAATGTCAGAGGTTTGTTGTCCAGAACAGTAACAATGTGGGCTGAGTTTGAACATGCTGCTCCAGTCCCAGCTGCCACCTTGAAACTGATGGCAACCATGCTCCGGTCGGACTTCCAAATACACGCCGATCGGCACCGTTCGGCAATGGTTAATGCTGACCAGCAGTGTCAGTTCCACGGTTTCTACCAGAAATCAATGGGTCATTTTGTGCTGCAAACACTTGGTGGTGGCCGCCGTATTCCAGTGGAGCTCACTGAATTCTTTCATGCCTTATTGTAGTGTTTTGGCCAGTTTCCGCCAAAACAAGTGTGATGTGGTTCTTTCCAAACTCCTTGAGGTAGTTGCTTTCAATTCTCCCAGTGTTTCATTTCAATGGTTGATAATTAAAAACAAAGAACCCGTGAACAAACGGCCGAATCAGCCCTGGACCCTCGGAAACTTCGAATCGACACCTATGAAGTCTGGAAAGCTGTTGCTCAGTTATTGAAGGGTCTTTCTACTCTGTCCAAGGATGCTCAAAGACTCATATGCGCCCTCCGCACCCGGCCAATACCCGCCCCACACCCCCACAGGGCTCCACGAACGAATCGCTTCGGGGCATCGTGACGCGCGTACCCATTTGCGCCAGGTAGGCGGCGGTGACTTGTAAGGCCTAGAGACGCTCTCAAAGGCTCCCTAGGCCTGCTCCATACTCCATTCAATAGCGAGAGAATACAATTCAATTTCGAGTTCGAGCAGTACAGAAAAACATGCTAGGAGCTACATTGTGGTGCTGGAGAAGGAAGAATGCGAGGAAAAAGTTCTTACCATTCTATCATTCAAGGCTCAAGTTGACTCGGAAAAAAATTAGTAAACTGGCAGAGTCATTGCAAACCAGCCTCAGAGGGGATTGGTACCGGTCTTCTGGACACTTCATCCAAAAACGACCTTTGAGCAGGGTTCGCACGTGTGCCCGAATAACTCAATGACACACATCCACAAATGCCCACAATTACTTAGTAAGTTAGCTGAAATGTTCGGCCCGGTTTTGTGGACAACCGGAGCCCGGAAACCCTCTCCAAAGATATAAGGCCACGAGTATTTGCATAACTCCCACCTTGTCCCTCATAAGTATACGGACACGTTGCCTTGGTTCAACAGGCCATTGGTAACACAGCCATTGGTAACAAACACATCGACCCGTCAATGCTTGTGGCCTGCGTTTGGGAAGGAGGTGTTCTGACCTTGCGGGATCTCTGCTCCTTGTTGGTAATTAATTTTTCCATCAATAAAGGGTGCCCAGTCTGATTTTGGCACCCAGGTGTTGACTGTCCTGTCAGTCTCCGATGCGAGCGCCGCCCTGCCCAGAATCATGTCACATGAACCCCGGCTCTCGATGACGCACATTGATCCGTCGATGCTTCTGGCTTGCTTTTGGGAAGGAGGCGCTCTGACTTCACGGGATCTCTTCTCTTCATTGGTAATTAGTTTTTTTCTATCAATAATGGGTGCCCAGTCTGATTTTGGCACCCAGGTGTTGACTGTCCTGTCAGTCTCCGATGCGAGTGCTGCCCTGCCCAGAATCATGTCACATGAACCCCGGCTCTCAATGATGCACATTGATCCGTCGATGCTTGTGGCTTGCTTTTGGGAAGGAGGCGCTCTGACTTCGCGGGATCTCTTCTCTTCATTGGTAATTAATTTTTCTATCAATAATGGGTGCCCAGTCTGATTTTGGCACCCAGGTGTTGACTGTCCTGTCAGTCTCCGATGCGAGTGCTGCCCTGCCCAGAATCATGTCACATGAACCCCGGCTCTCGATGACGCACATTGATCCGTCGATGCTTGTGGCTTGCTTTTGGGAAGGAGGCGCTCTGACCTTGCAGGATCTCTGCTCCTCGTTGGTAATGAATTTTCCTATCAATAATGGATGCCGAGGCTGATTTTTGCACGCAAGTGTTCTGTAGCGGCCCTGGTTGAATGTTGTACATGATGCACGCATCTCAGTCCGGTAGCTTTTTCCTTAATGTGGGTTCCCCCACGTTTCCCCGACGAGGTTTTGACGCACCCGCGGCATAGATAGTTGTAGATAGCTTACCTACCTACTTTTTTCTTGCCACGTAGTTACTCGTCTTGTCTTTCCAACACCAGTTTCGTGCCCCCGCTCCGCTCGTCCCGCCTCATATCCTTTTTGCTCGAGTCTCGGAGCAACCCGTACCGTGACAGTTTGAGAAGACGATAGGACCTTCGACAGGAAGAGAAAACTTTAACTCGACACACAAGGTTCGTCTGCATCCGGGGAATAAAGTACTCTTGCTGCGAGAAGGTGACCTTCATCCAGCCGATGCCTTCTTTCCATTGAAGAATCAATTTTCATTTGATTTCTGGCCGTACCATCTCAACCCCGCACCCATCTCGCCATACTACAGTGGCGTCGAAAAGTTCCGCACGGGGTCGTTTGAGCCCATTTGTTCGTGAAAGAGGTGATGCCGTCGTCGACGGGCGAATTTATTCCCACTTTCTCGAAACCAATTTTGCCCCTGGGATGGGCTTTTTGGACCTGGCGTTCACAGGAACCTGAAAAATCCACCTAAACGGTCAGATATATTTTTCCAACTGCTAAGAGTTACTCCGGCAGCGGATTTGGATTTGATGGGGTGACGATATCCGTGACAGTACCGTTACGGACGCGATTATCGTGATTTAATCGATCTCTCAGCATGCCTCCGCCCAATCTCGACCCTCAGGAGACTGCCAGATGGGTTACCTTGCTCATAGTGGCTCTCATGCAGTATATTGTACTTGGTTTGGGGCTCTATGTTTATCCCCAGTTATCATGGTCCTGGCATGAATTGAACATGCGACCTCCGGTGAAACACTTTCATTTGTACGCTATCATAAATGACCGGTGCTCTACCACTGAGCTACGGGACCATTGGCAAAGTAGTAATACTGGCCAGCTACCAGGCACTCACTATTATTTCCTTTCTTTGGAGACACCGTGAATACCACCACTCATGAAAGGGACATATGTCCCCCTCACCGCGGATTCCGTCACTCACAAATAGTGTGTGTGACACGGTAATGGGATACCCGCGGTATTACGGGTATGGGTGTCGCAGGTGCAGGTGTGGGTCCTATTTTTTCTAAACCCGCCAATACTGCCCCCGTGGGCATACCATACCCGCAATACTGCTGTAAGTTCACTGTTTAGAATGCTAGTATATTAGGTTTAAACATTCAAAAATATAGTAATTGCACTGATTTATGTTTTAGCATCCCAACTCTCACTGAATTTTAGGGCGCTCATATGGGCGCTAAAAAGGAACCAAGCTCCTCTTGTGGCTGTGCACCACGTGATGAGCACCTAAAGAGGAACTAGGTTCTCTTTAGCTGCCCAAAGGTGCCTTGCCTTCAAATTTAATGGCCAAAAAATATTTTTATCATAGATAGTATCCAGTAAATGTATCTACATGCATGTGAGTCACAAAAGGGGACACATGTCCCCTCACCACACACAGCGAGTCAAAAGAATATATTTGCGTGATAAAAAAATACATGGCGCAGGCGAACGAATATGGGCAATGCGGGGTATTGGATACAGCTGACACCGGAGGAAGGGCGTGTCCGACAGAAGACGGGGCGATGAAGTGACATCCATTACTCGCCATCTTCATCCGAATCATTATCACTGTGGAGATTCTCGATCTCAGTCAACGCAGAGGGGGGGAGCTGGCTAGTAGATGCGACGGGGCCTTTATGGAGTGGGCAAGGGCAAGGGCGAGAGCGAGCAGCGCCGGCAGGGAGGCTGTTTTTCTTCGGCGCAGCCCTCTTCCCGATTTCTTGAATACGAAGGAACTTCTGGGACGGCTTCGCTGCGTAGGGGAGAGGTCGGCGAGTGGGTGGCTCCTTGTCGTCGTTGGCGCGCACCTTCCCCTTTCCTTTGCTCTTGGACTTTTTGGAAGGGCCCTTGTCTTCGCCGTTGGACTCATCGCCGGAGTCTTCGTCAGGTTCATCATCGAGCTCGTTGTCTTCGTCGAAATTTTCTTCGTCGGCGTCCTCGTCGTCCTCGTCGTCGTCGATCATGTCTGCGCTCAATTTCTTCTTCTTCCCCGCTGTTTTCTTCTTCTTGGGTTTCGCCCCTTCCTCCCCGTCATCGTCGGCATCCCGAGCCCTCTTCTGGCGTGTGGGGGCCTTCCCTTCCGCCGCCTTCCTCGCACGCTGCTTGCGCTTCTTCTCCCGGTTCCGCATGCGGATGTGCTCGGCTCTCTGTTCCAGACTCATCGCTGCAAGCTCGCCCTTCTTCGATCTCGTCTTCTTCCCATGCTCCTCGTTCTCATCCTCGGGTTCATCCGACCTCTTCCTCTTTTTTGCCTTGCGC
>JARJLF010003063.1:0-23387 GCA_029378395.1 Mycena leptocephala | reverse complement strand
GGCATCAGGGGATTTCCGCGCTCGGTGCAGGATCTCGGTCAATACCCATCCATTTTCTTTGGCATTTTTTTATAACTTAAGAATACACACCTGTCGGTTTAATTTGAGTCACTTCCGAAGGCAATTGGCCAAGAACTGAGCTCAAGCGACTGCATTTTGCACTTCTAGAACATTTTGCACTCCAAAGCTAATTATAGTACCCTCCGCACTAGTCGGTCAATCAGATCAATTAAAAGGCTGTGCTGTTAGCTGGCAAAGGCGTTGGTTACCACGATGGCAACGCGGGATACACCACTAGATGCGACATGCACGGCACATTTCAAGTGCGACACATCAGGAACAGATGCGACACATCCCTGCAATGTGTGACACATCTTAGTAGGTAGGTAGGTAGGTAGGTAGGTAGAATTACACGGCACGGTCCCGCTTAGGAACGCCGGTTTGAGGAATCGGAAATGTACGACACATCACACTGAAATGTACAACACCCCAAGTAAAGGTCGACGCATCAAGTGGAGGGCACTCGTCATCTAAATTAGAACCCAGATCGACTGGTCTCTGTCTATCGAAGACAGATCGGGAGAGTGACGTTTTCGGCTTGCAAAACGGGGTTGCACCAGCGCAAACGGGCTTTTTCGGGCTTCGGCTTGGATTTTAAGCCCAAGCCCGGCAGATCGGCTTGCAAACCCGTTTGATGGCTTGGCAAGCCCGTTTGCTCGCGTAGCCGAGAAACGGGCTTGCGCATACTTATTTCTCGTTCCCTGACGCCTATTTAATCAATCCAACTGAATATACTGTACATTGTAAGTGCATACTTACAGGGCTTGCAATTTTTTCCCATGGTTTTTGTGATATGGTATCACCGCTGAAGACGACACCGGGCAACATTGTCAATTCATCACAAAATTAGGGCTTGCCTGCCCGATTACACTTTCCCAGTATGTATACAGTGTCTGGAAGCAAAAAAATCCCGAAATTCGGGCTCCTTCGCCTGTCGATCGCGGGCTTTCCCATAATATAGTAGTAACATAGTAGTATGGCCACCTAGCCGTGTAAGTTGCCCACCGATGCTAGTAGTGAGTGCAGATGAGATTTCCAGATGTTATTGAGTCCCTGCGTGTCGAATAAGAGTTGAACCTTGCCCCCATAGTTTCCCGTTGGATTCAACATTATATTAAGTAATGGGAGTTGAACGATTCCTAACTTATTGAAAATAAGTGCACTCCGCCACCATACAATGCAATATGTGTGGATCATCCATTGTTTGACTGGGGCTTGGGTCAGCGTTGGCCTCGAGCAGAACGGCTTGTGTCACGTGCTGTCAATGGGCAAACGGGCTTGCGTCCAGTTAGCCATAACATGATGCATGTCACAAGAGAAAGTGACCAATGGCTGGCATGTACATACATTTACCATCGCTGTGCATTGATTTGACCAGGCGGTCCAAACTGATGCCGAAAACACAACCAAAAGTGGGATTCGGCAAATTCTCACATGCGACTTGAAGAATTAACTTGAACAGGTCCAGACAACACATGCCTACAGCTTAAGCTGCTTCAGAGTTGAGTTCAATGCAGTGACAGGTTTCACACAGCTGCAGAAAACTACTCCATTCTTGCCCAGGCTTTGAATGCAAGCCACCAAGGCCGACTTGGCTTGGGTTTATGGTCTTGGTTGAGTTATTGCTCGAGGGACGGTTTCGCCAACGTAAGATCCATTGAAAAGCAAAATGTACAACTAGAACAAATTTTTAAGATTTTCTACGCTGCCTAACATTCAATGCCATTTTATGGGAGCAACGTTGGTGGCGCGGTCAAGCGGTGTGATGTTGAGGTAGTAGGAGTATGGACAAACGATGTGGAGCGGTTGGTCAACAGATATTAAGCACTTACTTACAGTGTACGTGCTTAGTGTAAGCGACCACAAGCCCAAGCCCCTCCAAGCTCAAGCCACCAAAGCCCGTACAGCCAAATCCAAACTCCGATATGCGGGGCAAGCCGTTTTGGCAAGCCCATCCGACAAGTCTGCTGGCTATGTCAGTGGTCAGCGTAAACGCTCCCACTCTCACCGCCAACACCAGAATAACGAAGCACACGATGCTGCGTCTGACATCGCGTCCAACGCTGCCACAGTCAGTGGATTGACCGATAACGAGGACGACGTCAGTGTCATCGGCCCGGAGGATGTTCCTGAGGAGGGAAAGTTTGACCAGGACGTAGATGACGGGTTCAACATAGCAGGAGGCTTCAAGGCGAACTAGAGACTTACTAGTAGACTTTGTAAGCCTCGGAGGGCGAATGTAAGAGATAGATTATTCGCTAGACTGTTGAAACTCGGACTTGCCTTTTTTGCACTCGAACCCCCTATCTCGTGTAGCTCTCGTCACCGAATCGTGGCATTGCGGCGCAGACGGCTGTGGCAACTGCGACATTGCGGCGCAGAGAGCTACGGCACTGCGGATCTTCGGCGCAGCACCCTGCGGCACTAAGGCGCAGTGCGGTCTTGTTCCGTATTTAGTTATTCCCTACAGTATATAAGTAGTTACATCTGTAGATAGTTCTTTAGCTTTCTTAACATCGAGACTCTTACCACGCACATCACTACTCGATATTCTCACCAAGAAACTCCAAGTGTGTCTCTGACCTTCTCTTGCTAACACATCAAGCATCAAGAAACCCGGCGACCTCACAGTGAGATTTGACGCACCCATAATTGGACTGCCACCCTGCTGACGCCCCTTTCTGCCCTACCTTGACGCCCCTTTGACGCCCTTATTAATGCCCCCTTGACGCCCTTTGACGCCTCCATGAAGGTAAATGTCGAGTTTTCACAGGCATACCGGTGCATCCCATGAGCCAAGTATATGCTGAAGGTCTCCATTATTGGGGTGCAGCACACCACAATGTATTAATAACGGCCACACCCTCAAAAATTCTGTGAGTGACGCCCCATTGACGCCCCCGGACGTCAAGGGCGTCACTTGTCTTCACTTGGCGTCACTTTCACTTCTCCCGAAAAAAGTTGCCGCAACTTGAGTTCTGCCGCAACTTTTTTTGCGTGTTTGAGAAGACCTCGAAAATTGCGGCAAGGACACAAAAAGACAAAGAAAAAAGTTGTGAAAAAGTTCAAATTTCAAGAAAAAAGTTGCGGCATAATAAATGTGCATTTTGACCGCCATATGAAATTGATTCGAATATGCATTCAATGATTGAACTAAGCAATATCTACATGTGGATGTTGCCAAAGAACGTCTTTGCCGCGTCTGTTGGCTCGCCGACCACAAAGGTAAATGAAATATCAGACTCGAAGTGTCGAGGAAGATGGAGTGAGCTGAATAATCTGCCTGATTTGTAGGCAACGCGTTATGTATAACGTCAGGTTGGTTTTTCGTACAGTTTGTAAGAAATGGGTATTCTTCCTCGGACAGTCTCATTCATCCTACCGGTGTTCTGAAGGGCTATTGGGGAATTCTATTCCCGACTCACCGCGCATGCGATTGCAGAATTTAATGTAGTGGTTCCAATTTAAGCAAAGTCCTTGAATTTCTGAGTAGACCGAGTTCGAAATACTAATCATAGGACCTAATTAATCACCAGGCCTTCATGAAATATAAAGGGCTTTAAAACCGATCTTACTCGAGTTCCATGACTGAAAATACCTCCTGGAGAGTCCGCTAGTGGAATTGGTCAGGTCATACACACTGACCCTGTGGGGCTAAATTTAATTGCAGTTCAAGGATAATTATGGCCAATTGGAGTCGTCACCTGTAAAAGTTGCATCATACAAAGTTGCAGTTTTGAAAGTTGTTGAAAAATGGAGGTTGTGTAAACTAAATCAAGTTGCAACCGAAGTGTTGTCGAAATCCTGCAAATTGTCCCCTGAAGCATAGAAAATGGGTAAAGTTGTACAAAATCTCCTGAATAATACGAAGTCGACTTCATTATACTATTTCATTCTCCCTCTTCGCTAGACACGGCTGACCAGCAGCACAATGACCATCACCTTCATTCTCCCTCACTTTATGCAAGACGTCCGTCAATTGGATTTCCATGCGATTTGGGCCATTCGCGGCCGCAAGGACGACAGGATCTGGGCCGAAATCCTCCATAGCGACCATACCTGTCAGAGTCGTCTCTGCATGCGAGCTACTCTGCGCCTGGAATATGAGAGATTCGCTATTCACACGATCTTTGTTGTCGTTGAGCTGCGCGGCATACCAGTTCCGGAGGTGTAGAATGAACCGCGCAGTGAGGGTGCAGGAAAGCCTTAGAGAGCAAATCAGTCGATGTGATAGGATCGAGTAATAGATGGGACGAACGGAAGTGTAAACGCATTGGGCAGACGCTGGAAGAATCCTGGCTGCGTAGAATATGACAAGGGGTTTTGAGTGCTTTTTTAATGTATCAAACTAACCGGTGCTCGCTAGGACAATCAATTAGTTCCATGAGCGATATTCAGTGCCAAGACACACGTACATACTGTAGGATCACACCGGTGACGGTAAAGATTGAGATAGAACTACCAGAAAATCAGCCTGATTCGACGCAGTGCCCCAGCACACTGACCAGAAGAACAAGACTCCTAGAGAAAGGGAGGGGTTTTAGCAAACGGAAATTGTGAGAAGAATGAGGCGCGATCACCTTGCTCCAGCAATATAGACACGACACCATACCGTTGGTACTCTACTTTCTTCATGGCGCGCAAAGCCTGTATGCACCGTATGGCGGTGAAGAACGTAGAGGAAGTCTCAAAGATGATCGTTGAAATCGACAACATTTCCGGTGCTGAAACCGATTCAATGCACTGCAGATGCGTAAGCGCCTCAAAACTCACCGCTATATGAATGAATAAGACGCATGCAGTAGGAGCCTCCGACGTCAAAGAACAAGGTTTATACGTACATGGGAAGATCGGCAGACCCCGAACAACGGAGTCCTGGCACATGGGTCTGCACACCACAGATATTTCAGAAAGGGGGGAGAATAGAAGGAGAAGACTGACGATGTCCAATGCGATACATGCTAGCCCGACAACACTCATGTATGCAGTAATCCATTTACTTCTCCCGTAAACAGCTGAGCTTCTCAGGGTAAACGCGACTGTGGGAAAGATTGTCAGTACCGGGATGGGTAGCAGCTGAAATGCCTGAGACCAATTACGCAAAGGCGCCCAAGGACACTCAAAGCGCCCACGATTTTGTACCAGAAATCGCACCTAGGGATCAGGATATTTTAGTTTGTTGGACAAGATAGTGAGCTTATGAACGTACTGGAGACAGGGCAGCAGTGGCTTCATAAACGGTGGCACAAGAGGACAATGGAGCCTACCGTATGTCCAAGCTTGTTTGATATGGCCAGCAGATACAGGACGTTCGCTACCAGCGCATACCGACATCCAATGTAAAGGGCTGTCGAAAGGCGGAATTTCTGCTTCCATATGTATTTCACCTCCCTCGGGAAGGTCAGTGCATAGTCATAGTAGAGTAGCGCTGAGACGGAGGATCAAGAAATTGTCATGGGTGTGGAAAGAACGTTCATTATGCCTACCGAGGCTGGAATATTGGAGACGAAACCGAAGGAAACTGTAGGAGGCTATAAGTCTGCCACAGTCACACAGAGTGAATGCACTCACTGAGTGGTTGCGGTATCGATCGCCTGAGATGACATGAAGAGAGTGTACGAGGGTGAGAGTGGGTGGGTTATAAAGAGTAGATGTGTATCACTGCCAGTGCAAGTCGACAACGATCACTCCATTTTTGAGATTTTCCGTGACGGCCGCATTTACAAGAAAAGGTGGCATGGTCGCATGTGCGCGGCGCTATGGAGGCTATGGAGGCATCAAGAAAATAGGAATGGAAAACGGAGCCACATATGAACAGCAACCGTCCCCGAAATGTGTATTCCGTATACTCCGTCCTAGAGCATCCATTAGGATGAATTCTGTTGAGGACTGCGACTCTATGAGGACAGGTCGAGCGCAAGAAAACGGCGCCAATCCAAGATCTGTCAATCTAATTGTAATCATGCAATATGTTGAACGTGCGTTGGATATCTGTTGTCTCTGCATGGTGTAGGATGGACGCTGGCCTCGAATGAAGAGACTCAAGAGAGCATTTGTTATCCCTCTCTAGGTTACCCAGTGATGCACTGGGATCCTGAGGTGATTGTCTACTAAGCTCTGCTATAACGTGAATGAAGTTAGGTACATGCCTCGAGATGACTCAAATCTGTCAAGGAACAATCAAGGGATACCTCACCTCATGTATTACGCAGAAGCCTTGTATCAGTGTGCGCATGTTAAACTGTTTTCATCACTTCGATTTGCCATCTTCTTCTCAACTGCTATCTCTCCTACAGTGTTGGCTCCGAGCCCACCGCTTTTGGTCAGTTTTTCTCCCATGCTTCTTTCTAGACGTTTACCCAAATCATGATTTAGCTCTGCTGGGTCTGCTTCTTGCGTGCCGATCCATCGATGCGGCCTACTTTCCGGCGCTCAAGGGCCGCTCAAAAGAACCTCACTGCTGTACCGAGCGTCCTTCCATCTTTTCCCCCATCATCGTCCCACCGTCCCTCCACATTTTTCGCTCTCGCTCGATACTATATGCTCAGTTTTTGCCGCGAGGCCGCAGCATCCCCGGAATTTGATTCCACCTTTGGAATGATGCGCTGTGTGGTGACGAGTTCCTCATCAGGTTTTTGATATTTTCGCAGCATTCCCAAGAGATTTACACTGGCGACGAAATGTTCTGCACGCGGTCGTTTTGGCCCGTGATGGCATCAAATCACTTCAAATAAAATCGTACAACGAAATATGAGTGATTTGGAGCGTTTATGCACCATTTGATCCATACCTACTCTGTACCGTTGTCTCGTAATAAAATAAACAGTGGTTTTCTGAAAAATCGAGTCTGTGGATTTGAAAGATATCAAAAAATGGTATATGCTATCTCAAACTGCTTGTAAATGCGACCCTATCCATATGTTGGTTGACCCAAATTGATAGGGATTTGGGCTCAGAATATCCATCGCAAGTTGGTCGTTTTCAGTGTTTTTGTGCCATTTTGAGCAGATTTCAGTGAAAATGGCCAACTTGCAACAGAGATCCTGAGCCCAAATCCCTATCAATTTGGGTCAACCAACATATGGATAGGGTCGCATTTACAAGCAGTTTGAGGTAGCATATACATTTTTTTGATATCTTTCAAATCCACGGACTCGATTTTTCAGAAAACCACTGTTATTTTATTACGAGACAACGGTACAGAGTAGGTATGGATCAAATGGTGCATAAACGCTCCAAATCACTCATATTTCGTTGTACGATTTTATTTGAAGTGATTTGATGCCATCACGGACCAAAACGACCGCGTGCAGAACATTTCGTCGCCACTGTAGGAGCAGCTGCCATGAAAGTTGCCCTCCAACGAAGATGTGGCGGGAGGAAGCGTGAAAGTTGTCTCTCAAATCAGGAGGTCTCAAAATTTGTGTCAATAATCTGAAATTGTATCCATAAAACATAACCAGGTGAAATTTATTTTTTTGACTGTATATCGGCCATATAGTCACGAATTGGGTTGTCGATACCGATACATTGTGAACTCGAAGAGAACCTCTTCGCAGGGAGCCTGTTGAGAGCATTTCGCGACCTGTCTGGATAGGGTTTTCCATTTGTCCCTAAATTGGCTTAACTTACAAAGGAATTATACTGATTTCTGTGCATAATTCGCAGATGCAGGTAAATAGGGGACGCCCAAGGAGTGAGTCACAAACAAAGAAGGTGAGGAAGTGGGAGCCGGCGCGCTTGAGTCTTCTAAGGTTGGGCAGGTTGACAGGGGCCTTTTGAAAAACGAAGTCTAAAATGCGCATGTTCGGCATTAGCCCATAGATAAAATGTGGGAGGTGTATGACAAACATAGTAGAGGGGAAGCAGGGCTACACATCCATACCAATATCTTGAGGTGATTTCGAGATTGCAAGGAGGATGAATTTTTGCAACAGGCTCCCATCAGATCAAGCTAATACTGCTAGGGTCCTCATTCCGCTTCGAAGGTTTTTTTTTTTTGCTCCAGGGCGTACCGTCTGAAATTTGGTTGTTGGAGGCCTGTCCACACTCGACGAAAAGCACTGCCACGAGTGGGGGTCGCCCTCAGGATTATATAGGCAGGACTCTCATGGGCTCATTGTGATCTCGGATGATTCTGCTGATGAGGGCGCCGTCCAGGTGAGTTGGTTTCTCCGCTTATATCACCTTCTAACATTCATTGCAGGCTTACAGCTAATGTCGGAACCGAAGGCGCGAGTGAAAATTTCTTGTTTTGGGATGTTTCAAAGAATTGTTAGTAACTCAATCAGTTCTGCACCGATTTGGATGAAACTTAGGTAGATTTGGTGGGCTAATTCATACGCAATTAGTGATGTAAAGCAATTTATGAAAATATCATTTATTAGGTAATCTGTGCTTTTGGGCTATTTTCGTGCCAAATGCTGTCTAGCATGTCCAGAACATGTCCCAGCAACCTAATATTTCGGAGGACAAATATGCTTTATTAAACACGTGATAGAACCAGAATTACGGATAATTTCGTTACAGTTCCTGTAGTTCCGTTATATATTTGTAGATCGGCATTCAGAAATATTATAAGAATACATTTATCTCAAGATTCATATAATTCTGTTTCTATCACGTGTTCAATAAGCATATATGCTGTCCCTCCCAAAATATTAGGTTGCTGGGACATGTTCTGGACATGCTAGACAGCATTTGGCACGAAAATAGCCCAAAAGCACAGATTACCTAATAAATGATATTTTCATAAATTGCTTTACATCACTAATTGCGTATGAATTAGCCCGCCAAATCTACCTAAGTTTCATCCAAATCGGTGCAGAACTGATTGAGTTACTAACAATTCTTTGAAAACATCCCAAAACAAGAAATTTTCACTGGCGCCTTCGGTTCCGACATTAGCTGTAACCATGTCGCTCGCTGGTCCACTCGTACTGCGCGAGCTCAATTACTGCCGTAGATTTTTTTGTTACCATAAACCATTCTTATCTCCAGCGAATGACAATAATCGTCTTTTGTGGCCATTTCTCGTGTGATTCGGGTGTTCGACGGAAATAATGAGGGATGCCTATAGATTCTGACCAAAATATGGCACTAAATGTGGCGGAAATCATGCAGTCAGAAGTACGTTATGAGCGTTGTGGCAGCCAGAATATACTTTTGGTGTCGCGAGCGTCATTATGCTGCCAGATGCATTTCTGGCGGCATGGCAAGCTTGGAAGATTTGGTACCAGATCAGCCAGATGTGTTTTGTTTTGCTGATGTAATGTTCTTAGTCAATGCAGTCGATCTGGAAGCAGCAGAAAAGCATAGCATCTTTGAGATCCAGAGCACAAATTAAATTATTGAAGCTCCAATCCAACATTCCGCTCTTTGTTGAAATGATCCGCCATTCTGACCTTGCTGATGATGGTCATCCCGGATGTTCGCCTACGTACCGGCTATCCATCCAGAGCTGTCATCATCACATGATCCATCGTGTCGCGTCAATTACGCAAAGTCCCCACAGCAAATGGTTGAACCCATGGTTTAACATAGCTGTCTTTTGGTATGAGCCCTCAGAGTGTATGTTATTTTATATTCCCTGCCTTGTAGGCCCCACTGTAGTCTTAATCTCGAAGAACGACTAGTATATAATAAATCTGTTGGTTTAAGGAGCTAAACCAGTATTTGTGTTACTCACTAGTAATCCTTTCAGACAGACTTGCAATGGTCCTTCATGGTTTAAGCCTCTGGCTAACCATTCAGGACTCATGTTATTCCTTAGATGCACATGGAACATAGTAAAATCGCAAAATTGCACCTATTTCACTAGTGTTCCATTTTCCAGCTTATCATTTTAATTTTCTACATTTTTATCCATCTACTATCTACTGCAGTGTGCATATTGCAGCAGAAAGGTGCTGATCATGCCTTCGATGCAATGTGAGTGGATCCACAACATCTGAGCCTGTTCTCAATGCAGGTCCTCCCTGTAGTTATCCCATCGTGGTAGCACATGATACCTTCGGCATTGACGATGACGCTGGTGAAATGGTGTTCCATTAGCGAGTGGTAAATGAGGCCGCGCAAATTCAGAGTGGCGGTACCAAATTTTATTTCTTCGCTGAGGAGCAATGGATTGAAGTTGATGCCTATGATCATCAAGGACGGGATTGCATGAACTGTAGCTAGTCTTCGCATTTTTCGGAGCCAGTTAAGCCACTTAGTTCTGAAAAAATGGACAAATGAAGAGCCGTTACCAGGAGGCTCTACTTCTGTGTGTATGGTGACACGCATATCTGAATGAAACAAAGGGTTGGTGGTTGGTGTGAGCCCGAATTCTTGCGAGGACATCAAGGAGACCAACTTTGAGTGGAAAGCAAGGTTTGAGATATTGGTAGACGCAGCGTCGAGGTCGAGGGAAAGAAAGGAGCGACAAAGCTTGACAGACAGAGTGTCAACTTCGCGTATACATCAGATCCTGATTGGTTACATATGATTGCAAGATTGCGGCTTGGAGATTGCATCAAAAAAGAACCAGATGTTGCGGCCAGAACAGGCCCGAACTGGAGACAAGAGAGCCCGCAGAGCGTAATGAGTAGTTGCCGCAAAAAGAGGATAGAACTCGGAGGCTACTGGAACCTGAGACTGATCACCGTAGCCGTCAGTCAGATCCCTAGCAAAGTAATGGCAGACAACGGAAAGCTGAAGGCTTAAGCTGGGAGCGCGTCAGCGTAGGTCAGCGTAAGACGGGGAACAGTGAATTTTGCCGAGAATTGGCGGCAATGGGATGCAAGAACGAGCTAAAAATAAAATTTTAGACTCGTAACTGGTCCCGGGAAAGAGAAACGAGTCGCTAGTGACCATAATACGCTGCCTCAACGAGTTGACGACCGGGTAAGAGAAGATCTGAATGACTGGTGGTATCACGTTTATTTCCTGCGCCCTCCTTCCCACCCCGCGGTTTCCGGCTTATTTCCTGAAGTCTTTCCCCAGCTGGTTGCAAGCGTCATCTAACCTGAGTTCGGTCGACGCAAAATGTCTCTTGAGTCCAGCGGCCGCGGTTGTGCATTCCCTCCTGCGGCGTAAACACACCGGGACCATCCGAATTTCAACTTAAATTAATACCAATTCCATCGAGTATCAGATTGTGAATGGGCCAGCCCGAAATGTGACCCAGATATTCCCATGTCGGCCCACCCGATATCCACTGATTTACCCGATATAGTAGATCGATGGGATCTGGATGGGCTGATATGGAAAATTTCGGCTCTCACTTCGCCTCACCCGATTCGCAACCCGATACTTTATGGAATCGGTATTAATTTAAGTTGGCCCGAAATTTGGGTAGTCCCGGTGTGAAAGAACCCAGTCAATTCGTAATTTCGCGGGACGGTATCTGTGATGAGCTACGGATAAGACCTCGGCTGACCTCGGCAAGTCACCAATCAAAGATATCAAAGTACTGGACATAAAGTGGATGAGAGCATTCGGGCTTGTCCCCAGGTTCTCTACATTTTCACTAGCGTCGTTAAGGGTCTACATACCCAGACTGTCCGTAATTGAACCAAACTCACTGTATTTTGACAGGTTCTGGACCCACCTTAGCCGAGGTTTGGCGAGGCTGTCGCGACAGCGGGTAGGTAGGTAGGTAGCATTACAAATATCGCATGATAGCCGAATACGCACCCTTGTGTATTTAGATAGGATGCAGGTATTGTAGACGGGATTATTTTGGCTCCCGTATCAGACCCTCCTCTCGAATTATGCCCGGAAAGAGTGAAATCAGAGCTCTCCTCGCCATTATCACCAATGCTGCCGAGGCAGCAATGGCCGAATACGACAAGACTGGCCATGAAATTCCATCCTTGAGATCGGCGGACGGCCATCCACTCGATGATGCTGGGGATACTGTATCTTTGAAAAAGACTATTCGACTTCTCGAGGCAAGTATCGCTCTTTATAACCAGGTTTCATCATGGCGCTGTTCTGATGCCAACCAGGGTGCTTGCGACCAATTGTGTGCAACTTTAGCGCCTCCTCACCATACTATGATCAATGTGAGTTTTCAACCATCCATAAATTTGCTTTGGCTCATCATTCCGCGAAGCGCGCCCAAAACCATGAATGGGCCTGCATATCGGTTGTGCTGCAGGCACGAATTGCTGATGCGCTGGGCCCATATCCTCAAGGCGTTCATGTCGATAAGCTATCGAAAGCCGTAAACATTGAGAAAGGAAAGCTGGCCCGCATTCTTCGACTTCTGGCAACAAGAAATTGCTTCCTGGAAGGTAAGGTGATGTTTGCCGTTCCAAAAATCTATTTGACGCAACGGCATGTAGTGGAACGCGACGTTTTTGCCAACAACAGGCTCTCTCTCATTCTTCAGTCTTCCAGCCCCGTTGCAGATCTGGCATACCTTCATCTTGGTATCGTGTCAAAGGCAAACGCAATTTTGTACCAGAATTTCACCACTCAGCCGTATGCGGACTCGTACGAGTTAAGCAAATCGCCGTTCATGCATGCAGTGGAATCGGAAGGGATTGAAGGTGGCTACTTTCAATGGCTCAACGCACACGTTCGTGATATTAATCAGATATCATTGACTTTGATGCCTGATTCCTCAAAACGCAGCCAGAGATACATTCAGTAAACGGCCGATAATTTGCTGGCTACTGTATTAACCCACCTTCAGGTATTCGGCCGAGCAATGATAGGGATGGGGCGCGTCATGGGCTCATCTGCCGTGCTTTACAGTGGGTATTTAGCAATTTCCTCGCCGTTTAATTGAGTATTTTCCGTAGACTATAGTTGGGGCAGTTGCAAGACACTCTGTGATGTCGGTTCTGGAGTCGGAAACTTTTCCCTGCCCTTCGCCCAGAGGTACCCAATGGCTACGGTCACTTTGCTGGATCTCGCAGGAACCATTAACCAAGCAAAAGACTTGTGGGAAAAGGAATATCCAGAGGCCGTCGCTGCAGGACGAGTGAATTTTGTGGAGGGTGATTTCATGGTCCCGATCACCGTCAAGAATCAAGACATTTATTATGTGAGCCTCATTTTATTGTTGCTGAATTGCAGCCTAGACTCCATTCCAGCTAGGTATTCAATTGGGATGGCGCAGGGATGTCATTGACGCAACTGGGACCAGCTAATATTCTGCATGACTGGCCGGACGCCCAAGCCCTCAATATTCTCAGAAGCGTGCGCTCGGCGATGGCATCCCACAGTCGCTTGTTGATCCGTTGGGTGTTTCCTCTTTTAATTCGGCTAATCAGGACTGAAATGTCTATAAATTCTAGACGAATATGTCCTCGAGGCTCTGAGTCGTGGCAAAGGGAGCGACCTGGGAACCAACTCGGTACGCATTTCGTTCGCCTCGATGTTTGCTCTAGAACGTTTCTGTTTAGGCCCCAGAGCCCTTGTTACCCAACTTTGGGGCCGGAAGTATGCGGGCATATTATCAAGACTACACGATGCTGGCTCTGTTTAACTCCAGAGAACGGACAGAGGAAGAATTCTCGGCCATGGCGTACGTTGATTTTCTCGAGACATTACCCAAACTCAACGCAAATTTTAATCACAGCGGCAGAGTTGGACTTGTGTTGGGAGGTGTGTTTGATATGGGAGAGACATGCTTGTTAGAGTATCGAATTAATACAACAATGTGAGGTAGTACGATCTTCCGTTGGGAATAGTTGGCAAAGTGGTGATGGCTCGACTGGATAGATTCTCAATTTAATGATGCGACTGCATGACCGCATGTATGTCAACGAATCGATTCATCGTTGCTCGATCCCCCGTATGGCAAGAATAATGTGCAAAAAGATTGGTCACAATGCGTACAGGAGAACATACCCGCTCCGGCATGTCTTGTTGAACTCCAGACTTTTTAAGCGTTCGTCTATTCCCGGGTGGGTATCTCGTAGTCCTCGGCTCTCTTGCTTTCTACTCCTGTGACCCTTGCCCCGAGACTATTCACCATTCCCTTGCATTGTCGGTTCAATACCAGGGCATTTCGGCTCTCCGGGCCCTCATGCTCATGCTTCGGTTGCGTAAACGGTTGCACGCTTCAATTTTCAGTTTACCAGCTTGAGGGAAAGCATTTCAGTGGTTCACGGCAGAATTCATGATCGATGAGATCTCGGTACACACGGGTAGCTACTGGCTTTATCTACTAATGCCCGAGGATGGTCATAGGTTGATAAGGCTCTTCCAGATAATTGATCTCATCCTCGGTCAGCGTTATGTGAGTAGCGGCTGAGGTTTATGTGAGCTCTGCGAGTCCTCGGAAGTAGGTGGATACATATCCTCACCGATGGCATCGGCCAGGTTAGCGAGTGAGGTAGTGCCGACGATAGGTGCGGAGATGCCTTCGGAATATAAAAACAGGTTGCGTTTAGGGTGAACGGTCGATGTTAACCTGGTTTGCTTAGCGACCAGGCGATGGACACTTGACCCATACTGATGCCCCGCTTATTCGCTATTTCCTCAACTCTGCATATAAAATAATTAACTGGGACGGACGTCTCCTGAGCATGAAATGCAAGCCTTTTGACGATTGTCTGGTTGGCTGCAGACTGTGTGTACAGACTGGGAGGCATTCTGATGAGTCATGAGTAAAACGCTGCGACCTGTGAGTCTGCATGAACACACTTGTCAGATTCGGAACGCGCTGTCTGACCCTGAGTTCCGAGCGGGCGGGTGAGTGCTCCTCGGGCAAGAGGCGACCACGGAATCGCCCCAACACCAAAGTGCTATACAAGGAGCTCAGAACTCGTCATAGATGTGCGCTTTCACCTACCTTCAAGGTCGGAAGCATCTCCCTTTCTTTCTCCCTGTACAGCAGACTGTGATGGTTCTGCATGGAAATAAACGGAGTTAAGTTTTAGCAATGGCGTAGTCTGTAATGGCTTTGTGAGCTGTAGCGAATGTAAAGGTTTGGAAAGCGAATAATTTGCATTATGTGGACTGGCCACGAAATTTGAGTATTGTTGCTAGGTACGCAGTGCCAAAGGCTCACATTCCCAAGCATAGCAAGAGGACATCCCAATATATCGGACATATCCGGCCTTGACCACGTCGTGGAGGGCCTGCATCTGTCGTGGTTGTCGGACAGGAATCTGAAAAGAATCGGGACTTGACGCACAGTATCCTCGATGGGCGTGCCGGAATCGAAGCGGTGGCCGGAAATCGCGGTGAGGAAGGCCGAAAACGTATAAAGATGGATTTACATTGCAGAAGATCAATGTAATCGAGCTGGAGACGCCGCAGACTGTGCTTCACCGAGTCGAATATGCTTCGGAACCATCAGATAAGTCGCGGAAAGACGGGAAAGAAAAGATCTTGCGACTCAAACCGTATTGGTTAACGAGACCCGCTGCATCAGCGGCCGGTCCCGGAAGTGAAAATTTATTGCCAGACAGAGGAAAGAATACTTTTGTCATGATGACAATTTCGTCTCGAGGAAGCTGGTGGTGGTAAATCTGTTCCATTTCGACCGCTCGCCCAGACAGACACGACGTTATCAGCTGAATCCCTCCCCCTATACATTCCTGATGCTGCGCTGAAGTTCCCTTGAGACGAAAGGCAGACTCGCAGCGGCCGAAAACAGCATCACAGCGGTACGTTCGACTCGGATTTTGATTCCTGCTTTTGTCAAGCTCACACGGTAGCACACCAGCAAAAAGAATATCTTGACCTATGTCAATATGTTAGCAGAGAGTAGATAAACTTGAAGAGAAATTAAAGCTTGCGGATTCTTAGTAATTTAATTGCGTGCAAAACCAGCGTGAAAGTAGCCGCAATCAGAAGCCCTTTTAGGACTCGCGTATTTATTATTTCTCCATGAGCACTGGAAGTGTCGCTGAAAGATCAACTTTCAACAGGCATATTGACCTAGGTCAATATTACAATAGTGTTTGTTTCAAACGGGATGTCAATATGTCACTTGAAACAAAGACTTTTGCAAATTTTAGAAAGAGAAGGTATTGATCTAGGTCAATAGGCCCACTGAAAGTTGATATTTCAGCAGTCCTTTCAGTACTCATGGACAAAGAATAAATATGTGAGTCCTAAAAGGGCGTATGATTGCGGCTACTTCTGCGCCGGTTTTGCATGCAATTAAATTACTAAGAATCTGCAAGCTTTGATTTCTCTTCCAGTTTATCTACTCTCTGCTAAGATATTGACATAGGTCAAGATATTCCTTTTGCCGGTGTGTAGATGATATTCGGGTCCATACCCTTTGTGTTCAGCTTGGAATCACAGGCACAGCGTGTAAGCTCGTCTCAAGGAAGAAAGAGGAAAGCAAGGCGCCAAAGAGTATGAGCAAGGTGAAGAGGGGGGTCGGGTGTCAAGCCAGGGCGCATCCGTTGTGTGAGAACATTCCGACACCGAGTTGCTGATACATTCACTGTGACACTGGAAGGACCCGAAATTCATGTGCCTCAAACCCCCCAAAATCATGTCCTAAGCAAGGGAGTTTAACCATCCATGCGATTAGAGTGAGGATTTATTACCCACGGATACCGGTTCCCCACGCCGAAATTCTGCTGCGCCTCCCGTTAGACAACCGCGTGGTGACAATATGCTTTAAGATGTCTGGCCGTCTATGGACCTTCGGGAGCAAGGGGCCTGCTCGCATGGATCGAGGGCGTGGCCCGGGACCCATGCGCCCACGAGACCGTGCTGATTCGATCGGAAATTCCTACGCTCGCGAGGGCAGAGGTTGACGTCGATTCGACGAACATTGCAGATCTTGTCCGAAGGTCGATGCCAACGTTATATGCGCGGGTATTATTTTAATTTATTATGAATCTATACTCGCTCTGTATGAGATGTGACCATCACGTCACCGTACGTTCCTCACATATTTTTTCTTTCATTATTTCCTTCCCATTCCTTTCTCATTTTATTCTATCCTCCCCTCCCTTCGTTCTTCTGTCACATAATCGATTCATCCCTCTTTGTTGTTACTTCCCTTTGAGGCTGCCGATCCCATGGATCCGTCCACCGCCACTTCGTTACCGTATATAAACCAGCTGTCGTAGTTATGATTCTTTGATCAATCCAGTACTTACAACAGTCACTCGCACTCCGCAAAAAGTCAAGTTTCGGGGCTCCCAAAAACGTTTCTGAGATAATTTGCATCAGCAAGCAAATATATAGCCCTGAAATTGCCACCAAAATGCAATATTTCTGAAGGATTGAAATGCATGCTGAAACGAGTCGTTTCAGCATTGGTTTTCATTCACCTGAAATGTCCTGTACGGGAACCATATTAGCCTTCCAGAAACTCCCGCTGAAATCATACATTTCAGGAGCAGTTTATTAGAGAGCTTGCGCAAATGCCGCACGAGCCGCATGCGGCTTTTAGGCATTGCGCGAAGCCGCATGCGGAAATCAAATTTGAGGTTACTGAGAAACTAAGTCAATGGAAGGGTAGTTGGATCCAAGTACAAGTACAGGTGGGTGAAGAAATCTCATTTGTGCCTCAAATGCTGTGTGCAAGACACGAAAAGTGTGGGAAGTCTGAGTGGAGCTGGAGTGATGGCCCCGAAATTGTGGCGGATACTATTGTTTTCAGGACACAATAAACTGTTCCTGAAACTCTTCATTTCAACTTCTGTATCAGTGAGGCGGATATGGGGCGAGAAACGGGAATTTTCGGGTCCTCAGATGCTGTTCCCGAAACGACCCGTTTATGTTACCATTTCAGCTCGACCAGAAACACAGATTTCAGGTACACTTTTAGGTCTACTTATTCTGTTACTGATATGAACCATTTCCGAAATGTTTTTGGCCCCACTGAGACCTCACTTTTTCCAGAGTGTCGGTTGATCCTAATCTCGGCTCCAGATGTTAGGGCGGTGCGGGGAGGATCAGCGGACCGAAAGATCCGAGGCAGAAAATGATGAGAAAACAGTCGCGGGATCGTTATAGGGCAGTGCTCCCCCATCAAACTTTCATCAAAATCTGCCTCGACAACATCTGTACATATTATCCCCGGTAGGACTTCTGCCCGCGAGCGCAGCGAGCGACTGCCCTATAACGTCTGGGAACGAGACTAGGTTGATCCTAGTGTGCCGGAACTCAACAACCTTCTCGCTTCCGTCACATATTTTTGACTCAACAAGTCTTGTCGCTGCCCTGTCTTGGTTCTCTTTGGTCTGATCAACCGACGATGCCAGCTTCGCTACCGACACCCGAAAGCGCGCACCGAATGGCGGAGGATAGGTTTCGACAACGCGGAGAGTACTGTACCATTTCGACCGTAGGTTCAGGTCACAGGTCACAGCCAGACCCAAATTGAATCTATTTAATTTTGTCACAGGTCACTGGCTTTTGAGATCGCGGTTTTTGGCCGTTTTCCTGCTAAAATTCACCGGAAAATGCCGAAAAATCGCCCAAAAAGGAAATTGAATCAATCAAAAGTTGAACCTAAGTGGTCACAGGTCACAGTGGCTGAACCTACGGTCGAAATGGTACAGTAAGGTGTGCCGAATTAGGCAAACAGAGAGTCGACTAAACCAGTGAAACCATCTTAGGAGTATGGATAAATCAGAAACGGGCACACGTATTGCACGCTCGTGCTGCCAACTTCGAATTTTACATAACGTTCCCGTCGCCCAAGGAAAAGCTCCGGAGTTACGACTGTACACGGAAGGGGGTTCGTTTTGGAAAGCGGGACCCGGAGCGAACGATACTTAGTGCGATGAGTGTCGTCTCGGCCAGAAAGATTTCAATCAGAGGAATGCCCGCATGGCCAACAAGTTGACCCGCGGTGAGTGGAGAGCCCATCAGAACAGAGACGCGATGGGGCAGCGGATAAGAGGATCAAGGTTGAACGACTCGCAAGAATTGTGAGGTCTCCCGCATACACGACGCGGTCAAGCGTGCTCCAATCTTGAGATGCACAGGATGCCCCGCGGACATTCACTGGCGCGCCAGTGGAATGAACGGTCAGAAGCATTGTTGACGGCGTCCGCGCTGGATTCTTGGGCTGACCGGGAGTTCACAGTGCAGACGCGAGCGAATTTTTTTTTTGCGATGTCTGTCGCACGATGGAAATTCCGGCGGAGGTAACGTCCGCAATGTTGGGCTAGTGGAGTGGCGATACAACCCAATAGAGTTCAAAAGGAAGAGGCGAAGGAGAATTATGAGACGAAGTCGAAAATGGTAGAAACGGGCATATGCCACGCGAAACTGAAACGCTTGCGGGTTATCTGCGCATACACACCCCAGGAAAGTTCAGGAAGTCTTCCAGACGCGTCAGACGCAACTGGCGGCATTTTGCTTTAATTTTTGCGGCAACGCGACGTGGGAGATTCATTCAGCGTACGGAGACTCGGGCAAACGCAGAGCGAACAATATATGGACCGAGCGGTGCGCTAGGACTAGAGACGTACCCGCAAGGCCGAAGAATTTCGGACGAGATAAGTAAAGTCCACCATCAGAACGGAAACGCAGAGGGGAAGGTCAGAGGAAATGATTCGAGAACGACATGCCTGTCGTTGGATTACATCCAGCGCACACGGCGCGGTCAATCGCGCCCCGAGAGTGAGATGCAGAGTACGTCGCGCAGATATTTCTTGTGAGTGGCATGAACTGGACGGGAGGACACGCCCCACCCCGAGCGACTGAGTAACCATGGATTCCCAGTGCAGACGCGACGCAAGCGCGAATCCCCAAGTGCGGATGGTGACTGCGCACAACAGGTATTCCGTCTGAGGTGCACGGGACAAGGAGGCCATTCTGACGGGGTCGGACGAAGCGATTTAGCACGATAATGGTGGATGTCGCAAACGCATCTTGCTTCGCCACTCAAGGCGGTGGGTTCATAATGCGACATTCCAGGCGAAGACGAGACTTTTGATGGCTATTTGCGTATGACACCCCAGGAGACTTCCGAAAGCCTATAAGACGCGTGAGACGCACCTGGCGGCATTTTGCAGGAACGCGACGTGGGAGATTCATCTGAATCATCCAGCGCAGGACGCATGTCGAAAGCGGTATTGAGCGGGGAGAGAAGTCGAAAGTCGAAAATAGAGCAGCTGCTGCGTGCGTGACATGAGAGTGGAAGGAGGAAGATATTGATCCGTAACACAGCCACCCCGCTCCTTCTTCTCACCACAAGAACGCATCGACGCCTCCTCGTAAGCTAGTAAATCGAAGGCCGGAGCTTTGCTCAACTCTCCCTGTGCTAATCTAACACGCGTACGGCCGCACGGGACTCTGTATAGCATCTTAGCCGCTCAATACTCTCCGTCAAAGCCAGCAAGAGCTCCATCGATTCTTTCGGTGCACCTTCACACTTCATCACGACGCACGTCCTTGCCTTCTCGTACCTCACTACGCTATTCTATCTGCGCCCTCCCGCATTCAGCTCAGTCTTCGGCGCCCTTCCACCGCCGACTCCTTTCCTCAAACTCGCTCTACCCGCATAGCGTGTCCGCATCCCTCCGCTGACCTCCCTCCACGTTCCTGGTCAATGGTCGTTCCCCAGCTACTTGCAGACCGGCCGTATTGTGACCCACAGCAGACGCGTCTGCATTCCGTCGACATATTGTTGGGCTTGGGGGGAGATCGCTAAATGCCTCTGCAAGGTGCGTCCCATTCCCTTACGCGCGATTCTTTCTTTCCCCTACTGGGCTCCTTTCTCCCACTCATTCGCAATTGTCTCCTTCCATTTCTTCCTACCACTGTTCGCTTTTGCCCCTTTCGTTGTCTCTTTGAGCCAGCCTTGTCGCCGTCGGTGTGCCTTGGGCTTTTATTCTGCCCCATTCTTCCCTTCCATTTTGCCGCGCACCTATCTCGGTCTGCATTGCGCGTTTTTTACGGCAATAACGCTGACATGTTGTTTGTTGAAGGCGCATCGTGTTCCTCCATCATTGCATCGTCCCGCTCACTTACTCTCCCCCCAATATATCTTCATTCGGGATCTCCCACCCGCGGCCAACCCCTTGACTCTCGTTGTTCTTTTCTCTGGTTTCCCATTCCCGACTGCGTGCGGTAGCTATTCGAGAGCTGCTGGGAAGAAATTGCAGCCAGGGAGCGCTGACTCAAGGGTTGAATGCGGCGTGCCTGCACCCACCCTTTTCGATGACATTCCTCCCTCCCTATATTCACGTCCTCGCCGCCTCTCTGCACCTTACTCCAATTTTTTTTCCCTTTATCCTTCGGTCCCCTTTGCGCGAATCTCCTGCGTGATGCGTGTCGCATCCATTTCCCTTGCATTCGTTCTCCTTTGACCCCTTTAATTTCCTCCCGTTACGTCTTCGTGTCTCGTGCGCGCGGGCACCGACGCGAATGCCCTTGTTTCAGTCCCTCCCTTCCTCCACCCATTTTCTTCATCCAATAAATCCATCATTCAGCTCTTCCGCACTCATCTAATATATCCTCCCTAATATACCAATACTCCAGTAACGCGTCCCGGCGGCAGGCAGGAGGCTTCTCCCTTCGGATGCGTTGACAGATGACAACACGAAATAATTAAAGCGTGGGCTTTGGCCACGGTGCGTATGTCCCTTATATCCTTCGCAGATTCCATTCCTTCCATCCATCCCATACTCGATCTCCAAATCCCTCTTCCTCTTCCTGACTCTTATTCCCGTGTGCGTTCCTTTTCTCATGCCACCTCCATACTTTGTCCTGAAATTACCAATGTTGGGTGTGGTACGTATATAGCATCCAGCGCCGTCTCCGTCGCTTCTCATCCCTCCCTCGTTGCTCAAACTCGCTCTCGAGTGGTCCCCGAGTACGGTGGACGCGCAGATTTTTTTAAGGTGGGGAATTTTGGTGAGTTCTGGCCCAGTCGTTGTTTGCGTAAAGGATGGGTGAGCTGATGGGTTTGGAAGTTATCTTGTTTATCCCTGTCACGTTTACGATACTTCCTTTTTTCCTCCGCTAGATGCGAATGGCAACGGCGATGTGAAGGAGAGCCCCCAACGATGGCTCGGCAGCGGATCCGGTGTTTCACAGCTGGTTTCTGGTCGAATTCTGAATATTCTTCGATTGTAGGGAGGCTGTTCGCTCAGCTAATCAATCGAGTTTGGTATTCTGGGAGAGGATGCGCACATCGTCCGGGGACGGCGAATACGTACGCACATTACATCACCACGAGGGAGGAGTATGTCGTGCAGAGGTACGAGGGCACTTTGACGCTCTATGGGCCGTGTATGTTTCAGTTCTTTATTTTCTCTTCTCGCAATAAACACGACCTTGATGCTCACCGGCGCACTCATTGTAGATACACTATGTCGGCAAAAGAAATGTCACATCAGTTTTTGGACTATATCTCAACATTGAGGCAACATTTTTGGGTCAACCAAAGTATAGGATCATGGAGAAGGAGCCTACAGACCGTTCTGCGCAAGTGATAAGATCAAAATATATTGATGCGCCATCACTTGAGGCCGAATACGGAAAAAACCGGAAAACCGATTTTTTTTTTCTCGAGCTAGGATTTTTTTGAGCGCAAGCTGAAGCTATCAAATTGTAGGCCAGGATGTTCTATACTATCTCACATTTTGAAATGTGCAAAAATATACAGGGGATAGTGAGATATGTGGCCTGCAAAATGGCCATTTTTATCCATTTTTGGCTGTTTTGGCCATTTTTTGGCCATTTTTGGCCATTTGTCACCATTTTGTAGGCCACATATCTCATTATCCCCTGTATATTTTTGCACATTTCAAAATGTGGGATGGTATAGAACATCCTGGCCTACAATTTGATGGCTTTGGCTTGTGCTCAAAAAAATCCTAGCTCAAGAAAAAAAAATCGGTTTTCCGGTTTTTTTCCGTATTCGGCCTCAAGTGATGGCGCATCAATATATTTTGATCTTATCACTTGTACAGAACGATCCGTAGGCTCCTTCTCCATGATCCCACACTTTGGTTGACCCAAAAATGTTGTCTCAATGTTGAGATATAGTCCAAAAACTGATGTGACATTTCTTTTGTCGACATAGTGTACACTGGAGGCCTACATCAACTAGTACACGAGTCTGGTGCCGTTCCTCGCAGATGGTGCGCTGAGAAGCCGCCCTCGGATCCCGCGCCGAGGGAGCAAATATTCAAAGTGATTTCGTCGCAGCTCGGTGGCTCTTACGTTACAACGCTGATTCGAGACGAGAGGCTGATTACAATGATAATAATGATGATTTACAGACGGACGTCAAATTCGACGCGGCGCCGTTCGGGAAGCATTTCGGTCAGGCGGTGCAGGATGTGCGTACCACGGGGCCGTATCGTGCGGGCGAGACCGTCTTTGCGCGGTGTGTGGGTGCGAATCCGAGGGTCAGTCGCATTCACGTTTATTTTAGTTTGGTTCCGAAG
>JARJLF010003062.1:0-23403 GCA_029378395.1 Mycena leptocephala | reverse complement strand
GCGTGTGGGTGCTTGAGGCGGCGCTGTCGACGTGTTCGATCCATGACTGACAAGGATAGAGGTGGTGGTGCATTGTCTGCGCAACTCCGAGACAGGCGCGGGTCAACTGAATGGCATGGTCCGTAGCACAGTCAGGGCGGACAAACGTATGAACAGATCCGGCACCGGTGTTGCACGGCGGCGGTGTTGTTGAGCGGATGGGTGTAGCAGGAGGGGCTTGAGTTGATTCTGATAAGGCGGCGACACTCTCCGGCCTTAGCTGAGGTTGGCTCGAGGCAGGAATTTGCTGCGTAGAGGACGAAAATCCGGGCACGGGAGGTAAAGGAACAGTCGTAGTAGGCGGTGCGAACGTCTGACGAACATGAGCATCGGATACGTTGGGGCCCAGGTCAGTTCCGAGCAAAGTAGGCTCGTCGTCCAAAACTTCGATACGGCTGTGTGAAAGTTGGCCCGGAGGGTTTATAGAGCTGTCTGCATAAAGTTCGACTCCGTTCGATGTTTGGGTACAAAACTGGGAAGGGATCCCAGGACGCTGATGGACCGGTCTGCCAACAAATGGATACCTCAAGCCTGAGAAACCATGAGCAACTGATACGTCGGGCCTCTGTCGTTATGATCACTCCTGTGCGAAATCTCAAAGTCCAGTGAAGTGTCGTGGCTGTCCGGACCTTGGAGATCCGGATGAAAATGCGGGTCACGGACAAATCGGGGAAGGGCCTGGTGAGGCTGCGGCTGGCGTATTGGCGGTCTTCCACGGAGAGGAGAGTTCGGCGGAGCGGGATAAGAGTTCATTTTGATTACTGCGCAGAGAATTCCGCCAGAAAATCATAAACCAAGTGCAACCTGAGTAGAACCTTTCTCGATTAAATAGGGAACCAGTTGTGGCCACAGTGTGGGTCCTGGACGCCACCGTACAAAGTAACCGGGGTTCTAGATAAAAATAGGTTCAAGAACAAGCATTTGGTGCTGGGTTCAAAAAAACAAGCTCCAGCACGAATTAATGGGTTTCTGTTGTTTGGCAGACACGCCACGAGTGAGCGATCAAAGGTCCTCGATTGGTTAAAAGTTTCGGGCACCGCCTTGATTTGTGTCCAAGATATAGAGCAGCTTGAATGACGGACAAGCCAGACTACTTACATTTTATATGGTCGATCGAATGTAGTTTTGTAAAGACTCGGCAAGTTCAAGTTGCCGCACAGTCATGACTCATAACCAGTTCTGCATCCATAAGTAAACGTGAAGGATCCAGGGCCGACAGAAAACCTCCAGCGAGCGGCACGGTTACGGTCCCAGAGCGTCGACGTATTTTTCGAAGTATTAATGTTCAAGTCGAAAATTTGAAAGTTGCAGACTGATGACCCTGCAGCTGTGGCGGTGTTCTCAACTTCCAAATCGCAACACAACAAGGATCAACACTCTCATCCCTCAGGCTTCTTAATTATGAGAGTTTGAGGTGCGCGAAACAAAACAGCCAAGATGTCGCACATGATTCCCCTCGAGGGGGAGACTAGCAAGAAGCGTGTTGTGCGTTATTTATTTTATTTAACCAGCCGTTTCCAGCGATTCTGTACTAATGCTCTCAAGTGCTATTTTTTCGATTCCGACATTGGAGGATTCCACTATGGCCCAGGGCATCCGTAAGACTCCGTGGCACTCTTAATTTGTCGATCTGAAGCACATTTTACCGACGCGCAGAATGAAACCGACCCGTATACGCATGTGCCATTCGTTGGTGATGAACTACGGTCTGTATAAAAAGATGGAGATATTCGTAAGTCTCTTTAATCACTCCTTGTGGTTCTCCGCTGTAGATTTAATGCCTGGATAACTTTAGCGGGCGAAACCTGCGACCAAGCGCGAGATGACGCAGTTTCACTCTGATGAATACGTCGAGTTCTTAAATCGCATAACCCCAAGCAATATGAACTCGTACGTCAAGGAGCAGCACAAATGTAGGCAGTCTCGATTTTTCCTTGCGTGTCTTTCTAGACGCATATTATGTCGGCAGATAACGTTGGTGACGATTGCCCTGTATTTGATGGTCTCTTCGACTACTGCTCGATATCAGCTGGAGGGTCTATGGGTTTGCGATTTTCTTGTTTTCTCTGTGCTTTGCTTAATTTTCATATCTCACAGAGGGAGCCGCCAGATTGAGCCGAGACAAGTGTGATATCGCAGTTAATTGGGCGGGCGGTCTGCATCACGCCAAAAAGAGCGAGGCCAGTGGCTTCTGCTATGTAAACGGTGCATTATTTTCGTTTTTTTTTGGCGGGCTACGTACTTACCCTCACCTCAGATATCGTTCTCGGCATACTCGAGCTTCTCCGGTATTTATCTCAAAATGCGCTCGGAAGGCTGTAATTCATTCCCTTTGCCAGCTATCACACTCGCGTGTTGTACATTGACATTGATGTGCACCATGGTGACGGTGTTGAGGAAGCATTTTACACCACTGACCGAGTAATGACGGTTAGCTTTCACAAGTACGGGGAATATTTCCCTGGAACAGGGGAATTACGAGTAGGATATTTCCCTTTGTCTTTCCCGGTTTCTCAGATTTTCCGCAGGACGTCGGCGTCATGAAGGGCAAATACTATTCTCTGAACTTCCCTTTGCGCGACGGGATATCGGACGAGAATTACAAATCTGTGTTTGAGCCGGTCAGTTCTGGGAATTCCTGTCTACGATGTTTATTGAAAAGGTGAAATAGGTTATTCAGCAAGTCATGGATTCGTACGATCCCTCCGCTATCGTGTTACAATGTGGCACGGACTCGCTGTCGGGCGATAAACTCGGTTGTCTAAACCTGTCTATGCGTGGTACGTAATTGATTTTCACTTGTCCAAACTTTGCTTAAAAACTGTAGGACATGCAAATTGTGTCAAGTTCGTCAAGTCGTTTCACCGCCCCTTACTGCTGCTCGGTGGCGGTGGATACACAATGCGCAATGTCAGTCGTGCATGGGCGTATGAAACGGGTCTTGCCGCTGGGGTAGAATTGGGACCTGGTAGGTGCTCGACCTAAACTTATTTGACGCCGCCTATATTTCTTTTAGAAATCCCCGTAAATGAGTACTACGAGTACTTTGGGCCAGATTATGAGCTCGACGTCAAGTCGTCGAACACAGACGACATGAACACCCCAGCTTACTTGGACCGCGTCAAGCGGATTGTGATGGAGAACCTTCGGCACACTGGTGGCCCGCCGAGTGTGCAGATGTCTGGCAAGTGCTCGTAATGACTTCATTGGTATTCGAAAGGCTTACACGTCGTTTTTTTTTGGTAGATATTCCATCTCTGCCCATTGACCTAGCTCTCGATGATCCCGGTGCGGAGGATGACTTGATTCCTCCCGATACTCGGCGGCACCGTCGTCTCCTTGACTCGAGACGGCAGGCTGATGGCGAATTGTCGGATTCGGACGACGAAGGTGAGGGTGGGAGGACAAACCACTCCTCACACCGGGATCCAGATAGTGAAGGCGCCGGAGGCCGCAAGTTCGGCATCATGGCCTCTGCATCAACGGCGTATGGGGCTGGGCCTAGCGGGCACAGCACGGCCGCCCGGATATTGTCAAGTGGGTCAAAGATGGACGTGGACGACGCTGCAGACACGCCGCCGTCTGCGAGTGGGGAGAATGGAAGTGCGAGTGAGAAGACAAACGGGGTTCATCACTCGCCCAAGGCCGATGAGATGGCTATAGACGAGCCCACAGATTCCAACCCTTGATGAATTTTTGTGTAACTGTAATTGTGGTATTCTGCTGTCGATGTGCTTTGAGTTTTCGTCTGAAATAATTTTGAGCAAAAGCCTGTTTTGCATGTGATATCGGCGCGTCCTTTCACCGGTCCGAGTTGATCTGCAACGTTGCTAAATACGACCATGTCGACGCTCGAGGCCATTATCTCGAATCCTGCCTACCAGCCTTACCTGGCAATTCTAAAGGTATGGTTCCGACTGGAAGAGAAATGGATCTAACGGATTCCCTCCAAAGGGTGCTCGCAATGGATTTGTGTATGGCGTCAAGGTCAGGTTTCCGCACGCGCTCGTAATGTCAATTTTGTTCGGTCGTGGCGAGTAAGTATTTGTGCGCATATTAATTCGTCCGTTCACACTCGTCCAAAGTTGGCGGTCGCGCGCGCGCGTCATCTTCCGTGCCACGAAACAACACGCGTTTCAACCTCGCGAAGTTTGTCACCCTGTACAAAACGTTCATGTTGATCCAGCAGAAGGCAAATGGAGGCAAGCCACGCAGTTCGGACACGTTCCTAGCCGGACTTTTAGGCGGGTACGTTGTCTTGGCGACCGAACGGCGGTTAATGAACAAGTACGTTGAACACATCAACCCGTGGTTTCATTTGACCTTTTCTCTCTCTCAGATTGTTCTCTACGTTGTTTCCCGCGTCGTCGCGTCGTTCATACCCCGCGCCGGTACTCCGTACTCTTCTTCTGCCCCTGCTGTCGCCGGATCGACTAAACCCATGCTCCGGACTCTCGGTACTTTACGCTCTTCGCCGCGTTGTCGTGGGGTGCAGTGATGTGGTTGTTTGAGCACCGAGGGGAAACTATACAGCCGGGGATGTTCAACTCCATGGTCTATCTCTATAGAGATTCCGAGAAATGGAAAAACCTCAAGACTTTACTGTGGCATAACACATAAATCGGCAGCCATGCACGCTTACACCAGGACCGGGGCACATACGTATCGCCAGTAGATATTAATTTCATAATCTAATACCACTGTGCTTCTAGAGAGATATGCAAGCGAATGGACCTGTCAACCGACCATGCCCTGCAGTCTTCCCCCAGAACAAGAGAGATTCAGATTTCCATGGCAGCCTCGCCTCCGTCGAAGCGCGCAATCCATTCCATCCCTGCAAAGTGTCGTCTGGCGACCGTAATGCCCGAACACGCTGGAGAGGAATCCTGTAGGCTGGCAAAAAAAGGGTTCAAACATCGTCTTGCAATTGGTCCAGCCGTCTTGGTACTCGTCTACACTTGTAGGCCAGCATATCCACCGCAGCGTTAAATGCCTTGCAACATGTACTGCAACTCTGGAAGATGTATACGAGACTTTCCATCTCGCCCGCTAACATCAGTGTCTGAACGGTAAATTTATGAGAAACGATAAATATGACGCGTCGCAGCAGATCACTCACTCGTTTCTATTTTTCTAGCTAGAATAAGACGTGTCCTATCCCAGACAGCTTCTGCACTGGTGTTATGTGTAGGGCACGTTCCATAGCCTGCATGAACGAACATGAGGAGGGCCGCAGGAATGGGCACCAGCAATTTACCATGAGGGAACAGATCTTCCCGCATTAATATATCCTGCAATGCCTTTACACGAAAGGTTTGCAGCGGAGCACGTTGTGGTAATCGGTGACAGTCGGCACGATCTTGACCTCGTCTGGAGAGTACCAAGCGAGCGGCAGAAGGTATTGGCTTGACTCGGACACGACGTACGGCATGTCGCCGAGGGTGAGGCTCAGTCCGTAAACCGTCAAACCGTCTGTAGGGGCGTGCGCAAGGAGATGTGCTCGGAGAGACTCCACAACAGCCACGTCGGACAATGCATATTTATCGGCCACGCGCAGAAGTAGCCGGAGGACGGGGAGAGGAATGGCCGTAGCCAAATCTGAATCGGTCTCGGAGGCGGCATAGGAAACCAGTGTGCAACTTACGTAGCGAATCGGAAGTCGAGTGTTGACTTTCTCGCCTATGGGTTCACGTGGAAATTGAACTGGCGGGTCCGGAGGCGAATGGAGGAGGCGAAGAAGGGCAGAAAGGGAGCTCTCAGATTCGTGTAGATCCAGCACCTGCGGGTTCGTGTCACCAGCGCCTGCATCACAGCATGAAAACATATCGCCTGAAACAGACGATCCCCTTTAAATTAGCACATCTCGAAACTTCCAAAGAAATTATCGGAGGCCGTACGGAAAACATGCGAACCCCTTTTCCAATTTGGCCCGATTCACGGCGAAAGTAGAGCCGTCGAGCCAAGAGCGAACCAGGAAGTCGGCATCCTCGAATCTGTGGACGGAATTCGAAGCCATTGGTATCGATAACCACTAGACGCTGAGAATATAAAGCGTCCAATGCGCAGTAGCCTGATTGAAAGGACGACGTGGATGGTCAACACACTGACGCTTGCACTGACGTGTTCAATGCTGTTCAAAGACGGCAGGTAGGGATGACGGAGCCGAAACTACTTATATCGCAAGCATGGGTAAGAAACAGAGTTTCCGTATCGTAGTCCAGAAACATGATGAGGAATGGAACATGGATGCAGAGCAGAGTAGACGTAAGTCAAACGAAGGGGGATTGGTATCATCAAAGGAGGTAAAGGAAGGGAATCTAAGCAGGCGCAACCCCAGAAAAAAGTCCTACAAGATAATACACTTCTTCCTCTCCCTCTCTCGCGGTCTCCCGGGATTGGGGGCAGCACCTGGCTCTAGGTTTCTCGTTTGTCGTAATGCGCGGACGAGATTCGTAAAGACCCGTTCCACGTTTTGGGCTGTTTTCGCCGAAGTTTCGATGAATTCGCAGCCGAATTGTCGCGCTAGCGCCGCGCCCTCCTCCTTTGACACCTCGCGTTCATAGGCCTTGTCACATTTGTTTCCGACCAGCATGAGAATCGGGTCTCCTCTCTTTGCTCGTCTCACCGACTGGCGGAAGACCTCGAGCCTGTCGAACGTTGACCGCGATGCGATCGAGTATACCAGTATAAATCCCTGGCCCTCTCTGTGAAATGTTAGTCGGGGGAACGTGTGACAAAGAAGCAGACCACACACCGCACCCATTGATCCCGGAGTGTCGCGTACTCCTCTGGCAGATGTCGCAATGAATAAATGAATGGGCAAGATAAATTCGCGCCATACCCTGCCCGGCAGTATCAATCACCTCCACGAAACACATGCGATTGTCCACTATAAACTGTTTGCGGTAGGCATCTTCTATCGTTGGATCGTAAGTCTGCACGACGGCTGTTCAGTGGCTGATATATTGCGATAATGGCAGATCGGACGACAGTACCTCTGCAAAGGACGAGCCGTTCAATAGGAATTCAGCGGTTGGGAAGAGATGGCGACTCACCGACGAAACAATTGAGTGTGAACTAGGGAGCTGCCTTAGACCTGGACATTGAGAGATGCGGGCTGTGCTCACCTGAACGGCTAACGCGGTTTTACCTACCCCACCATCACCTAGGACGGCGACTGTCCATTGATCCATTTTTTCTTGTCGTGAATGAGAGGGGGTACGCCGAGGTACCTTTCAAAGGAAAAGATGCGGAAAATGAAAGTCAAAGAAAGATCAAGGTGACGCCGTAGAGACTCGTCGGATAGGAGAGCGAGCTTCTTGAGAGCTTAGACGATACAAAGGAACAATAAAGGGTCGTCGTGCAAATTCGTGGAGAGGTCGTAAAGTAGGCTCGATAGGCCTCGTTGACTTGCGGTGGTAGAGGCTGAGCAATTTCAGATGAAAACAAGCACAAACGACGCTTGATCTGTCTGCTTTGATCAACTCGAATGGCATGTCATCCACTGATTACTCCCTCCTCGTTCCTCCAAGGTTTATCTGCACATGGCCGGCCTCGAGCCCATAATCCCAGCCAAATTCTGCGGAGAATCGTCCAGAACGGCTTTCAGTTCTATATTCGAAAATCCACCGAGGCGCCCACAGCCCGGCTGTCGGTACCTGATCATGGGTTTGCATCCAACAGATCACAAATCCGCCCCGAACGCGTCCAGTCGGTCCACAAGGTCGTTCCTGGTCGCTTGGAAATGCAAATTCAAGTCAGTTTTGGGATAAGTACTTATTAAGTCGTGGTCCAGACTTGCCGCCGCACACTATCTCACACATGTCTTGGCCTGTCACCTCATCGCGTTCTGTCAAAACTTTTTGTTGGAATTTATAGCACTGGCAGTTGTTTTGCATCGGCGTCTGATTCAAATCCAGTGGTATACGTTAGATGTGTCAACTATCTAGGTTATATAGCTTGTCTATGAGTGTGCAAGAGAGTAGAAAAACAGCTCTGTCAAGATAAAATCGCACATCAACGGCCAACCCTGTTGTTTCCCCCTTCCCAACGCGGAGCGACCGTCGTTTAGAAGTCTGAACGGATAGTGTCTGCTTGTTTTGTTTCCTTCTCGTGTGACCACCGCTGGTATATGCTATGCTCCAAGTCTTCACTGTCTGCTGAGCTCGGCTTGGGTGAGATTCAGGACGAACGACTCGCGCTGGTTGGCAGGCGGCTGAATCATCTTCACGGGTTTCTTCCCGGCGCTGCTGCGGATGACATGGTCGGGAATGGGCTAAGGCCGCGCGACGTAGGGAAGGAGTAGGTGCGCTGGGGCGTTACGCGAGCAGCGGGACCGGATGTGGGGCCTGCTGTGCCAATGGCGAGGAGACGTATGGACGCGGTACGGTCAAGGTGGCTGCAAATCAAATGGTCGTTAGCGGGAGAGAAGAGAAGGAGAAAGTGGACACACCCATCATTGTGAAAGGGTACAGGAACAATTACAGTTACAACAGTGAAAGACTCTTCAAAGAGCGTGGTCAAGAGGCGTAGACTGGGGTACAGCCCTTTATATAATAACTCGGCGACACGGTTTTGGGGCAAGATCCCCAACAAATTGTTGTTTGTTGCGATTGATCGATTCCCGTCGGGATGCGCGCGCATCACAAGCCAATCTCCCATTGGCCCACTGCAGTCTCCGATTCCAAACCTGGGTCCTTCAGAGCTTTTGACCAATGTTTTATCCTAGTCATAACCTGTGTCGCCTCTTTATCTCCGCTTCAGCACTTCGACTCTCCTCACTGCAGCACTTCGAATCTCACCGTCTCGTTGTCTTGGGTTTCACCAGCATCTTGGGTTTGCAAAAGGACCTCTTCTTCACGAGCATTCACGATGGTGGTTCAAGAAGGCGTGACAGCTTAACTAACCCAATAGCCACAAGACCCATTCGGGGATCATGTCTTTCCGGCGACCGATAAAGAGTCATTAAATGTATTCAAAGACATGCATAAGCAAGGCCGACAAGATACAGCAGTAAGTATCAGGAGATATTAGTGGGTTCGGATGGTGAACGGAATGGCAGACAAACGGGGTTGTTGTATAGGTGAACTGCGTGGATATAACATACATAGGCCTGCGGAGGTCAGCAACGACGAGTGGATCGGCAGTTCTTGTCCGTCCACAGACCTACTGCCTGCCCAAGTCATCCGATGGTGACTGGAATATGTCCGGAACGGGATTTCGCGCCCGCTGGGTCTAATACGGTTAAACGGCCTGCCGGGGGAGGTTCTGGGGTGTTCTATGCGATGGTGGGGGTCATCCACCCGCCATCAAGCCTACTGGACATCCACGAGCAGATTGCGCTCGAGGATATATTTGCCTTCCTTGTATTTCTGGGAAGCCTCGTAGGCTTTGTCCTAAAACAACCCGTTTATTAATAAAAATCAAACACACGAGGGTACAGGGAGATGTCATACATATTTCCAGCCCAGCGTGGTACCGCACTTGCAACAATAAATGTCACGGACAGTGTGATTGCCCGTAGTCATAGGTCGATCGCTGGGCTCGCCCTCGATGACATTTACGCTAAAGCAGGAGGTAGTAAATAATTATGTGAGCCCTGAAAGAGTACGAGGGATACTTACACTCCGTCGAACAAGTATGCCCGACCGTGTTGTCCATTGAAGGCCTGGCAGAGACAGTCAGTTTGATTCACGGCTCGTGTGGCCAACCTACTCTGGAAATCATAGAATGGATGGTAGCAAGATGGGTTCTACACGTCGAACACCCGTAAATGCGCTCGCCGGCAAGATAGCGTCGATAACTCATGCCCATGACTGCTGGGTTTGTGGTGTGCTTGGGATGAGGATGGTAAGTAACTCTCGCGAGAAGAAGACTGTTCTTTGGATGTAAGGGAAGGGCAAGAGACGGATAAAGGAGATGGGTGCAAGGCAGCTGAATGCGGTAACAAAGGCCCTTTCCGTTTCCGTTTCAGCTTCGATCACTTCGCACTCGGCGGTGGGCATCATTTGGTCCTGACAAAATATATAATACTGTAGAATTATTTCTCTGAGTCTCTCTCTGTCTTCAATTCACGGCCCAGCGCTAATAAGTACTTGGTAACCTCATTAGATGATGACACGCTTCCATCAAAATCGACTCGGCTCGCAGCTTTAGACGCGTGTGTAACCTCCAGCCAAGTTACCCTTCAAAGAAATAAAATAGGCAGACTGGGATTATAATTGTGGGGTATTGTACAGTCCAATAAAATCAAACACGAAGAGTAGGTATCGAAGGAGTCATGGCCGACCTCGGAGTTAAAGCTGTCGGCGTTCCTTGCCCGTCCTCCAGGTCCCCCTCCACACTGGCCAGCCCAGGCTCTGACGTCTCGATACCATCCGCAGTCCCACTGGCGGCACCGGCGTGCGGGACCATGTCTATGGGCGCCCGCTCCCGGTTCTCGTACCCAGACTTGATGCGGTTGTTCGTCACCGACTCTCTGTTGGAGAATGCCGTACAGCCGGCGAGCAATTAAATGGGTCGCGGACTTACCTGATCTCTGCAATTAAATCGTCAATTGGATACCATGCCAGAGGTCCATATGCGAGCCCTCTAACCCAGCCCATCAAATCCCCAGAGCCAATGTATGCATGGGCGTGCAGATGGTCGGTTACAGGTATTTTTCTGTCCCAAAACGGCGGTGTGATGAATCCAATACGGAATTGAGGGTTTGGGCGGTATAAGGGAACAGAAGTCGAGACCGGAGTTGTCGCAAGGGGCGAAGATGGCGTTAACATGGAGTTCAGGAGCCAGGTCGCCAGGTTCCTGACATTGACAAGGAGGGGTAGGTCGGTAGATGACTACAAAAAGACACGGTTAACGCCAGGTAATGAGTATTTACACCGAGTGAAAACGCACGAGAGTGTAGATGGAAGGAACATGGAGGCTAGAGCCTGTGAGTAAGATTCGACGAGGAAGAAGAGGGCACATACTTGAATGTTACAATTATGTGGCCTTTGCTGGACACTGGGTTGGCCTTTTCTCGGTAGGCAGTGAAGTTATCATCGCGCCATAGCAACTCCGGTTCGGTAGAGCCAGCAGGAAAGGCGGGCGAGCGAGGAGAGTTCGGGGGCACATGCGAAGCCTTGGCTACGATACCGCACATGGGGCAGCCGGTCTTCGGGGCGAAGGAGGACATGGTGGAACAGTGGAAGGTTGTACGAAGGAAAGCTGCTGGTATACACCTGCAAACAGAGCGAGAGCAATCAAACTCTCAACGTTCAACCTCTACCATGCCCACGAAGGACTCGGTTATTAACGTTTTCGAGCAGTTCAGAGAGGATATTGATCAGGGGAACGATAGAAGGGAGCGTCTTATAAAGGTGACAGCTGCTGCCAAGTGCAGAAACGTGCGGAATTCATCATATTTTCCAAGGCCAGTCGAGATGTAACCAACATATCCAAAAAAACTATATTTCTTCTCCATCGCATCGTCCTCGAAGACTCGGCCGACGACCGGGCCCTCGCGCTTCGCGCTGCCTCAAGCGCTCGTGAAAAGCTTTCTGAGGCTAATGCTATCTTTGCTCTGATGCGCCCAGAGCTCGTCGGCGATCGTTTCTGGCGTTACCACCGTCAAGTATCGCCCGGGCTTCAGGTAGGTTGCAGCATGTTACCCCGACGGTCGCATTAAGGAACATAGCGTGGCCTAGGAATATATCGAGGCTCTGAGCTTTGCGCACTATGTCGAACATGACTCGCTAATCAGCTACCAACAAGTTCAAGACGCTCTTTGTGACGGCGACGGGCCTGTGCGTGGCCCATATTTCTTCTATACTCGCCGGTGAAAGAACTCGGGCTCCCCAGTTTTTTACCTTGACCGTGTCCGACTATCTTCTTGGCCTCTCCGATCTCACTGGGGAGCTAATGCGCTTCGCGATATCCAACATCGCTCGGCGTGGGGGCCGACCAAGAGCAAGCCAAGTCTGCGCTTTTGTAAGAGGCTGTAAATCAGGTGAGCGCGCTTCATCCCATCTCTCGTTGTTGGAAATTCATGCGTGCGAATAGACTTTGAACGGTTTACACCGCACGTCCGAGACCTGTCCAAAAAACAGTCGGTTACCGCCAACTCCCTTGAGAAAATAGAAGCTGGTATGCCTCTCATTTCTCAGAGGGGCAGCCTATTCTGATCGTTTATAGCTGCATACGCAATTGCAGTCAGGGGGTCAGAATACGACCTACCCCCAGAAATGCTCGACGATCTCGTTGCGCAAGCGACGGCAAAGTTCAATCTCACAGACGGGTCTCGTCGTGAACGAGAAGAAGGGTACATCGAGAGCCGTGTGTAAGTGTACAGATATACAAATGTAATACCGAGTTTGCCAGAATTGCAAGGAAATTGCCAAGTTCGTACGTGTATCATTATAATGTACGTGCATTCGTCGCTCGTCAGCCGATCTTCAAGCTGCCCCCGGTTGAGCTGGAGAAATCAACAACGAACAGTTCATCGTTGAATTTGTGCACGTTAATATCGGCGTTTCGTCCGTTGAGTTGAATTGGAACGTCGAAAGATGAGGTTGGATGTGCTGTGTGGAACAAGAGGGTAGTTTCCCCGCTACCTATGTCGACGGATATGCCTGAAGCATCCGGTTGCCTGCTGGACGAAGCCTGTTGGACATTATCCTCTATCGAAACTTCGACACGCGGCTGAGCATGGCTTGTGTCCTGTAACAAAGGAGTTCGCTCATCGGTAATCCTCCTTGACTGCATTTTGGGACGCGGACGCCGGAAGAGGCCAGTGATCCATGTAAGGAGTACCATAAATATGTGTCCTATTACCGCCAGTACACCGTTACGACGTTTGGAATGGACGACCAGCTGCGAGGAGCTTCCCGAGGGAGTTTGATCATCCGTCGAAATCGCCGCTGGTAAACTGAGGAAGGAGGGGTCCGGCGATTGAGATATGATCTCGGGCATGCGATGAGTGAGAGGGCGCAAACGAGGAGAAGGCGGGGGAGTCGGCAACCCTTCTGCAGGTGCCGGAAGGGAGGGCGAAGAATATGAAGACATTATTCCAACTCGCCATTGCTCTTCGCTGCCGTAGTTCACTGTGAGAGCAGGGGACAGGACGAACTGGCCACCGAATTGACCTGCTGTCAGGGATATCCTCTCATCCAATGCTTCCCCGATTGCAGGTGGAAAAAATCGGGCGTTCCGATGAGGAAACGAGAACATGAAAAAGGGCGATTGTCCAGGAATCAAAGATGTCAGACTCTGGAGTGTCAGACTACTCTGAATTCTGGGACTTGAAGAGGCTATCGGAATGATAGCCACTTCAATCGGATACTTGTCAACGGCAGATGCCAGGACGAGAACGCCAGGAGTATAAGTCACAACTCGACACCGAGGAGAGCAGTGATTTATTACTCTGGAGACGGCGGCTTCTGCCTCCTCTGGGGATTCACATGCAGTGAACGACAAGGAGGGGGTACCCGACATCGTGATAGTACCGCGATGTGTGAAAGATATCGATCCAGATGGTGATGCCGCGAACACTAATGTAGGAGGCATGATTACAAGCTGAGAGGAAAGGCGTGGGAGAAGGACAATAAGAGGGGAGTCCTTGGGATATAGAAAGCTGCCAACAAGCTCAGTATGTGCATTTTTTGAAAATGAAGAACTAAACCTGTCTTCGGGCACCGGATAAGCAGTATAGTCAGAGGGGCGAGAGAGTTTCGCCGCCTCTAAATCCTGGGCTGCGTGTTCATCCGAGTTCCGGCGGTAGCAATGGTCTTCAGGAGTCGGCACCCAATCTTCGCCTAAAAAAACCGGGTCGTGTGCACGGTCAAGCACTAAGCTCCCGTTCTGCCCGTATTGCCCAAGCCACTTGGTTTCTCCGGTGGGGTATACCATCCTGTAAGTGAAAGAAAAACGTTGCCCATCGGATAAAGGAACGGAGAAGTCAACAGCAAGGCTGGTCTCGTCTGGCTGGTTGTCGACAGGAACCAACGAGAATCCGGTTTCGTTGAGAGGGTGAAGAGTGGGAACCGGTTTAAAATCCGTTTCCCCCCATTCGCCTGCATTTCGGCCACCCCCTGGTATATCCGACCAAACCTGTAGTTTAACACGCCCTGAAGCGACTTGGTCGTAGTCTGTCGCGGTCATTAAAGTTGCAGTGAAGCGCAACTGAGTCGTGGGTTTTCGTGCCGTTCCAGCGGACACATGGACCATCTCCCCCAGAGCCGGACTGAATACTATGTTCATGGTGTTGGGCTGAGTCTGGGCTGAGTTGGACCTTCTCGCGAAGAAGCTACGATGTCGGCAACCTCGTTGTCTTGGAATGTACGCGAGATGACGTCATGAGATGAGACAAATCTATTCTTCGTCTAAAAAAAAGATATCTTCATCCTGGTATTCATCGTCGTCGTCCGAAACTAGCAGCCAGACAACCGGCTTGACCACACTTTTATTTCGCTCATCCGCGCCATCCTTCCATTTTCTTTCGTTCTGGTCAATTTCTGTAACAATTTTAATCGAGAGACCTACTTTTGGCGCTCTCGAAACTCTGTCAACTTCTGGCCACCTATTTGCCAGTCTGGATCTCCGCTGTAGCCTCGTGAGAGCATCTGGATCTGGGCATCGACCATCTTGTCCATGGATATATTTGGTATCATGGGTGTGGTGGCCAACGCTCTTCTGCAAACAGGGCAGCCGGCCGTTTTCTGTTTCGCTACCCACTGCCAGCCGCAGTCGCCGCAAAAACTGTGTCCACACGGATTGAAAGAGTGCGTCGCAACACTGTTGGACGCCGATGAATGCGGGCAAAGGCGTAAATCACGCAAACCTACAAAATATCGCAACATCTGTGAGCGGCGTTAGCCCTGGCTTAAAATAAATTTAATCTGAACGTACATAGAACACGTCAATTCTTCCTCAAAGCCGGCCAAAATTAGTTTTGGTACATCTAAACTTTTCCTCCTCTTTCTACGAGAGCCATTTTGAGGAGAAGGAGGACTGCTGCTTTTGCGCGAACCTACTTCAGAGACCGCTCTTGATCTCTTCATGCCTATGCCTAAAGAACACCAAATCAATGGTAGTCTGAAAATAATATGAATGACTTCTACGCGGAGGAGTGCAGACAGTTGATGAGGCAGGGGGAGGGAATAGAGGTGCGAGCTGTATCGTGGAGGTCGTAGGGTGTTCTGTTCGATCTGACCGCAATATGATAAAGCACTGACATGCATGCGATAACCCGATGCTTACAAGATATTGGTGCAGTTGATGATTGTGGCACTGTATAACCTGCGGTGGGTGCGGTGACCGTCCCAAGAGAGCCTACACATTTGACACATTTGGGGTTACAAGGCGTCGTCAACTTGTGGAAAGAACTTTACTTGTAAAGGCCGTATTTGTGCCATCTAGCATATCCAGTTGAGCGAGAACATATTGATCCAGTGGATCATCGGGGAAATAGTCAGGAGAGGATGGCGGCCTGGGTGGGGTAGACTGGGTTGTGGCCGGCGTGGCAAGAAGCTGAATCCAATCGATATCCTCGTTTTCAGCAAAGGGGTCTGGAATGATGTCGAATTCGTCGAGTTGTGCGCGAGTCGTAGAAGGGAAGGCCATAAAGCCAAAGCCACCAAGAAGTTGACGTTCAAACAACGAATGTCGCACCAAACTTTTGCCAACATTGAATCACGATCACGTTACCGCGCCTGTCGCCTCCGGCATGCCCGGAAGACTTCTCGGCATGCCGGATATTAAAAATATCTTGGGCTAATCTGGGCTCGGCAGCAACGAGCAGCACGCAACTACCGTCACTGTAAACATCCTGAAAGCGCGGGTCAAAAATGTATGCGTTTGGAATACCCCATTCATTCATTAAACGCCCGGTAATATGCGGGCAACGGGCCTGCCAGCGACTTATTCAGATAGGCATCGCTCAGATATTTTTAGGCGACATTTATCATGGATGGGAGTTTTATATTAACAGACTTTACTGCGGTGCCGTTGAAAAAAAGCCGGAACATGCGGGAAATAGAGATAAACCTGGGGGAGAAACCTGCGAAATCTCGGTCCGTTAAGTGACCGTAGTCCAGTCTGGATACACGGTGAAACAGTGGGCGTGCCAAGAACAGACATCCGATTATCCGGAGGTCAATACCAAGTCTCCTCGGATGCCAAGTCTATTTTCCAAGAGATATCAACGATATACAAAATTATGTGCCATGACAGACATCCAACAGATTGATACACAAACAACTCAGGGCACATAACCCCAGTTACGACTGGCTCCCTTGTACGCGGTCAGACAGAGGAGGCTCATCTCCACTTCCCTCTCGATTCGGTCCTGAAGAAAGCAGTGAACCAATGGTCATCGAACCCCTGGAGCGGGGAGAATATCCGGCGGAGTCACTACCTGAAGATGAATAGGGAGATGGTGGCAGCTCGGAATGAGGATCGTGTAGAGATTCGCGCCGACGAGAAGAAGAATGAGGTGGGGGTGGTGAACGGGAAGAGCGCGCACGTTTGCGGCGATGTTCTAGTTTTGGACTTGGCGCGCGCATTGACGGGAGGGGTGCACGGGTGTGTGGAGGTGAGCGGCTGACCGACGAGACGTTGTGGTAAACATTTCGCGCAGGCCTCGCCTCTCGAAGTGGAGGCGATTGTGTAAATTTGGGTGTTGGGTAATGATGATGGCTGCCATTCAGGTGCAGTGGCGGCGATTGATAAACTTCGAGCATGGTCCGATGGAGCGCCGCAATAGATGCAACCCGCTATACATAACTGAGCATAATTGTTGTGCAAAGCCATCTTAAGGTGCAAACCTTGTCCTCGGCTGTCTTTGCATTCAGCATGGCGAGTAACATCTCGCGGTCACCATCGCCGTTGGCTTTGTAGGCCCCGAGAATATCGCGCAAACTTGGCGGGGGTTGCTGGGATAAGGTCAGCGGAAAATTCGGGGACCACAACAAACACGTACCTGCTCAAGCACAGAGGATGCGGAAGAGACTACATGACCAAGCGACGGATCTGTTCCGCCGTACTTCGGATGATATCGGGAAGAGGAGGACTCAGTGTAATGTTGGGAGCTGAGACGGTGCATATGTTACTGTTTGTGAGGGGATTTGGAGGGAAGGAAGGGAGAAGGGTCTACGACTTAAATAGACTCTGCTTGGCTTTCAAAAATAGGTCAATCATTTGCCAAGAGAATCTCTCGTCACCCCTCTGTCTTTTTTTGGTTTTTCTCCCACAAAAGTCCAAAAAAAATCCAGAGTCCAGGCGGTGAGGCATAAATAAAAAAAGACCGGCAGCGGAGAAAGTTGAAACAGAGAGAGGGAGAGGCCTCTGCCGACGGCACGACGGGCACCTGGACGTACAAATAGCGGGCTGTGCATGAGGACGAACTCCGGGTTGATAGTGAGAAAAGACCAGAGAGAGTAGGGAGCGGGAGGTTGGGGGCGGAGAGGGGGAAAGAGGTCGGAGCCTATAGCCTATAGGAATAATGTTGGACGGAAGCGACGGAAGGTCTTGGAAATAGTCACTTGCATATGCATCTGCTGCCAGAGCCATGAGTATATGGGGACCCAAGGATAATCCAAGCCATGGATCGTGCGACGTGTACAGTTCCGTGTGTGCAGCCAAGAGACACCAAGCCTTCCAAGTCGAACGTAAAGCGGTTCAGGAGCCGAAATCAAACACGCCGCAATCATGACCCACAGAATTGGACTCTGGAGACACTCCTTTTTTTGGAGATGATCCCATCACCACGTGTTCTGTCTATTTCTGGTTGTTCAATGTTTATCAAAGCACAGGTCTCACACTGCAGCCCACTGCTTGCAAGCAACCACAAGTTGTCGTTCATTCAAACTCGTCAATGATAGGCAGTCCCCATCGGATATGAATTCTGCTTCCTCGCCGGTTTCTGTTCATCCTCCCCCTCCCCCCACGACGCGATATTCGTGGCAGAATATCTCAGGCACACTTAAAACCCCACCGAGGCAGCTGTACATAACCGATGCCAATGAGGCCGATGTGGAGCTATGCAAGTTCAAAGGACCGTGCGGAATCGATATTGAATGGAAGCCGACATTTCTCAAGGGGCAGCCTGAGAATCCTGTGCGTCTTGTTCGTCGAATATCCATCTAGATGAATCATTCCTACAGGTCGCTCTTCTCCAACTCGCCAACATCGATACCATTCTTCTTCTGCATTTGTGCCACATGAGACGTACATTTATTCGAAATTATTCTGGTATACTCTCATGTCTTGCTAGATTTTCCGAAACAACTTCGAACGCTTCTCGAAGACCCAGATATTGTCAAAGCCGGCGTTGGAATCCAAGGTCAGTTAACGCAACTATTGCCAATTCCAATCCAAACGCCTTAACAGGAGATGCCAAGAAGCTGTACAAAGACTGCTCCGTGAATATCCGTAACTGTGTAGATCTTTCTCTGCTTGCAAAGTCGGTGGACAATGCTCGCTGGAAGGGAAAATACAGGTACATGTTTTCTGTTTCTTTTAGCTTTTGTTTCCTTATACAAAACAGCGAACCCATAGGTCTTGCCCGTTTAATTGCGGCGTATGAAGATCGTCTTCTCGCAAAAGGCAAGGTTACGCGGAGCAACTGGGAAAATCTTTTGGATTTGGAGCAACGGGAATGTGCGACACTGTCATGACTTTGAATTTCCGTCTAACCATTGTACAGATGCCAGCAATGGTGTGTCGGCTATGTACTTGAATCTTTGTCCGTACTCATTTGTTCAGATGCCCACGCAGGATACACATTGTATGCGAAACTTCATCTCATGATTGCCGCCATGGGGAAACCTCCGAGTTCTACTTGTTACTCTTTCCATTCGATACGGGGCCGTCTGTGCGAGTCTTCTGGAATGAGCTGGTCCCCTTTCAATCCCGACTACGATCCAGGGCCTCCACCACCTCCCAGGCCGGCTCCGGCTCTTGCAAAGGAAACATCAGCCTCTACTAGTGCCATGGTCGTATTATCTGGGTCCCTGGGCGGCTCTCGACTGAAGCGACCTCTTGGATCCAACTCTGGCTCATCTGTCCGGCCCTCATCAACGCTTGCACGCAATGATCAGGCTGGTGATGACTCAACGCCGACTGCGAAACGAAAACGACATCGCGCAAGGCCCCGGAGAAAGACGTAATGGTACAGCAGTTATCATTTCACACAATACATACATCATTCTACTGGACCACCAAAGATCCATAAATCACTGGCGGAAGATGCGAGAGATTATGCGGGGCTGCGAGACATCGGCACCTACTTTCGCGGTCGAACATGCACCATTGCTGACCCACACGCCAGCGGCACCTACTTCTCTTTAGCTTGTGCAAAATATTGAGGGGCTGGTACTAACCTCCAGGAATGTCACCCTGTGTCCACCTGAATATGCACAATTGTGAGCGGACTTTCAAAATTTTCGCCACAACCTACCATTGAGCCGTCCAGAGTTGAGCGCTGTGATTTTTTTCTTTAGGTTTGGTCGTTATTTGGAGGTACGAACGCACCTGTAAACAGCTTGCTGGCCCCCGACATAGATGGCTGTGCTGGCCCAAGCGGCTACACTTGAACAGGCTCCACCCGTGGGACTTGACGGTGGACTGGTGGAAGTCGAAGTACTGCTGGCACCAGCACATGCACTGACTAGATTACCTTCAGCCTACATTTTCGAAGGAAACAGCCTGTACTGCTCACTTGCACTCCAATCCCCGTTTGGATTCGCAGCCGGCGCTGACGAAGCGAACCATTTGGCCTTCGGAGCCAGTTTAGGAGAGAACGGATGGTTAGTCGGTTAAATACGCACCTGCCATATATAACTACCAGGGATAAGAATATGATCTGAAGAGAACCTAGTAAAGACGCACCCTTGATACGACACCTTAGAGCCTCCGACGTAAGTTCCAGTGGTGGAATAAGCCGCGGCTGAACAGGCCGGGAAAGTGAACCCCGTGCCCCCAGCGGCCACAAGTGCGTTTTTTATTGCGAGGTCAAAACGGTTGTTTGCTTTTTAAACTGCCTCAGAGATAATGTTTGAACGCAGGGGGAATGACGTACCAAACGCCTGAGACTGTCGACCACAGAATAAATAACAAAGCGCCCAAGAATTCTGGAGGACTTACTGCATCCCAGAGCATCACTCCGCCAAATGAGGGGAAGCTTGAAGGACGGTTAAAATATATCAGCGCATAGCCTTAAATAATTACCTTCGGCGCATCTGCGCTGCGATGCTGCTGAGAGTGGTTATGTCCACATATCTTAAAGGACGAATTGGGTATGATGAAGATGAAGTTTCAAAAGGATGCAGACGCTTACCCGGAGCCAGCTGCAGATGACGAAGCGGGGGCACCGATGTATACCTTCACATTTGGATTCGGACTGAGAGTACGCGCCCACTGATCCCTTTACGACGCATCAAGACACCAGCATCAAGTCCATTTAACAACCCACCAGATACCGAAGTTCCAAGCCTCCAAATACCATTAGGGACCAAGTCTGAAATTTGGCCGTTCAAATGTCACTTACCGAAACAGTTGCAAAATTGGGCAGACTAAAACCACGCGTTAGTGTAACGATCGTTTGCATTGTGCAAGTTACGCACGAGCAGGGATTATTATAGAATTGCACTATGATCCAACGAGACGGTAAGAACAGGAAATATCGCAAGAGAAAACAGACCGTAAATGGCATCGAAATTGGCCGTATTAAGAACGCTGCCAAGAGAACCGTCGGGATACACACACTGGGGTGCAGCGGTTATGTAGTATCTATACTCTAGTGAGGAAACGGGAGGTTGTAAGTTTAATCAAGGTGTACCGTTTGCTAGCACCGCTGGCCAGAGAGCGGATGGTATTCACGAAAGCCGCATAACCAGTGCCGCTCCCTCCCTCGATACTGAATCCAACCATGTCAGCACACCACATTTGTCAATTGTAAACAATGTGGACTAACTCAAGGTCAACACTGGAAAAGATGGCTGTCAGAACAATGAACCGAACAGAGCACGACACTGACCCATCCAAAACTGCTGTTCCAAAGGGACGAGTAGATGAAGTACCGCCTCGTAGAAAGTTTCAGTTTCCGATGTACAGAGCTATCCACGAATGCAACATACCCAAGAACAGGTTCCAGATCGTTTGGGCAAAAGCCGTGCCCTGGGCGTCGGATGCAAAACCGACCGACCCCGATTGTCCCCTATAACGAACAAGGAGCGAGTTAGAAGTGTTATAGCGTCTGTCGTAGAGACTAGTTGTCCCACCCTAAGGATAAGGTCACCAGCTTTCCCTTGCTCTGGCAGGTTGTGATATCAGAGGCCAACTTGGAACAATTCGGAAGAGCAGTTCCAGGAAACGTAGCGTTGTCCGTCGGATTACAGATCTTCATTTATCGTAAGCATCTCAAGTTCGTTCCCCTTCCAAGTTGCTTACGTTCGCGAGATTCATGGACGGTGCACCTCCGGTTCCAAAGAAGACATTGACAAAAGCAATGGGGAATACGTCGATGGCATTGTCCTATTCTCTTGTCAGTGTATCATCATTTTAACTTTCCAATTCGCTGACGTTGCAGTAGAATGACAATGTCTTCTGGTAGTTGGCAGGGTTGGTTCCGGCGACGGCACCGATAGAGTTTTGACCCCAGTATCTGGACAGTGAAGATGTCAAACACGCACATTAAATCTCTCTGTTCAAGAACTTACACCGCAGTCTGATCAGAGGGAAGTCAGTAGCCAATAATGGGTCGGAGTATATGTTTTACATTGTCAAATCGAGTGTTGTCAAAGGCCCGAGCTGGAAGGGAGAGCGCAGCTATAAGGATGAATCGCAGTGCCATCTTAGAGAGGAGCGGGGGGCAACCTGGGACGACGCGTGTTAAAATGCGCGATATAAAAAGGTTTTCCCGCTGTTCTGCTGAGCACCGGCCATGTGTGGTCGGACGGACGATTAATCGATTCGGCGATGAACAATTGCAGTCTTCTCGGCCATGCTAGCATTGCGAGAGATAAGTAGGATTGTAGGCCAAACTGCGGCAACATGTGAGCAATAAGCATGCAGGATAAGACTCAGGATAATATATTAGCTTGACGCGGTCCCATTTTCTGGAACATGCCAAGTTGTAGCGTACAGTACATCAGCCTCAATAATATACCGTGCTACACCACCATCCTAGTACCCTCGACGAGCTCACCCCTTTCGAGGCTGTAGATCTCAGGCACTGAGAAAGCAGCCTATAAACACTGACTGTTACGGGTTTACCTACATGCCTTCCGGCCATACCATTGGTTCTTCCTCAAAGACCGCAAACATCCGGTAGACAAATTTTGCCACTTGACAAACTGTATCCCTGCGAAATATTATACTCTTCAGGATACCAGTCGCATTCCAGGGAGCCACCGAAGAGATTCTAGGCTCCATAGACTGCATGGACTGAGTGAACAATCGTCGATAGTCCTCTAGTTGGCAGATTTTCTGCAGAAGAACAGAGCATGCTCAACGGTTTCAGTTGCATTGCAACCAAATCGACAGAGACGACTGTCTCGAGGAACAGTTACACGATGATACCGCTGCTTGTATCGCATTCGCTCTACAGCCAGTGGGTGCTGACTCACTAGCAGACGTGTTAGGGCTTTGCGATGCTTAACATTTTCCACAAGCTATAGTGGTTCTAAAGAGATTGGAAACATCAGAGAAGCCGTGATCACACTGTCGATACTGAACCCTCACACCGCCAAAAAGGGAAAAGGAGAATGCGCAAAATCGTCATCCGATACGAATCTCCGATAGCATCCTAACACGTGAAAAAGCAATTCTTTCTATAAGTATGTACATGGAACGTACAAACAGCTCGAAAGCAGGGAGCACATATACACAAAAGAGACGGGAACAGATTATCCGGATAAGTCGCTTTCTCCATCAGCCGAAGCAACGCTCCGAACAGGATCTAAATTAAAAGCAGTCACCGTCAGTAACAACAAATGCAGTCAAAATAGAAAAATACCAAAGTAGGGTTGGCCCTGGGCTTCTTTGGCGGTGAGGCGCTCTTGGTGGTCATACCGTAATAGTTTGTCCAACAGGTCGATAGCCTCATTGGAAATGTATCGTTGGTTCTCCGACGTTATGAAGCGTGTCCACGGCTTCCTAGGATATCTGGGCCAAAGTAAGGTCCTGTCGTGGCGAAAGCAAGGAGTGTATGTGTTACCTCCCGAGGAGTTCGTCATATTGGGGATCGAGGCGGATGTTGTATTTGTCAATATACGAATACAGCTCGTCCGTGCCCAAAACCTTGGTTATTTTAACCAGTTGGTCGTAATTGTCATGTCCGTGGAAGAAGGGTTCTTTCCTAAAGATCTGATAGAAAATAAATGAGCG
>JARJLF010003061.1:0-23413 GCA_029378395.1 Mycena leptocephala | reverse complement strand
GCTCACACCTCGGCGTCGACTCCCTCTATCACAGTGGGTTCTCCAGCGACGTTGCGTCACACGCATACGCCAACCAGATCATCGTAAGTTCTCCGCATGGCTAGCCCCAGAGCGTTGAATTAATGGGTCAGAACGGCATCCCCGTCGCAAACGCCGTGTCCAATGTCGCCATGAATGCCGACGACTTCGTCGTCGCTGTGTTCTTCTTTTCGTCAAGCCCAGTACGTTATTGCATCTTCATCCCAGGATGGAAATTGACTATATTAATCTTTGTAGCCAAGGTCGCGCCGCTAATCGCCCCTACGCGCCGGCTGTGTCATTCGACGATGCCAAGACGACGGCGGAGTCCGCCTCGACGGCACCTACCTCGCGGAAATCCCCAGCACCGTGGAGTACTTCGCCAACGATGATGGCTCTGTCTCTCTCGTCCACGTTCTTCAGGTCCGCAACGAGGCGGCGGGCACCTGGTACAACGCCTTCGTTGACGCGCACTCGAACAAACTTATTTCGGTGACCGACTACGTCGCTCAGGCCACGGTAGGAAATCAATCGCGTTATATGAATAATCTATCTGATCCTTTATGCAGTACCACGTTCTCCCCATCACCAAGGAGACCCTCCTCCAAGGTTTCGAGGACGTCGTCGACCCCGCTGACGTTGAAGCCTGTGCGTTTTGGTTCCCAAAATTCTTCGTCTCTCCTGAATTCCTTTTTAGCGCCTTTCGGATGGCACTCGGATGGAACCGCCACTATCAATACCACTGACACTTCGTAAGTTACAATTCTTCCATAACTGTTTTGACTCTGACTCGGCGTCGTTTCGTAGCGGAAACAACGTCCTGACCTACAAGACCTCCACGACGAACACCTCGCCCGAGACCGACGTCGGCCTCGTGTGTTCAACTACACCCAAGACCCGACCGTCGCGCCCACGACGACCGTGAACGTCAATGCCGCCCGCGTGAACAACTTCTACCTCGTCAACTCGATCCACGATCTCACCTACCGCTACGGCTTCACGGAAGCTGCGTTCAACTTCCAGAACAACAACTTCGGCAAAGGCGGCAAGGCCGCGGACCGTGTGACGCGTCCATTCAAGACTCTGGGACGAACAACGCCGACTTTTCGACCCCGCCCGATGGCCAGTCCGGCCACATGCGCATGTACCTGTTCACCTCGACATCACCGAACCGCGACGGTGCGCTTGAGAACGACGTCCCCGTCCATGAAAACACGCACGGTGTTACCAATCGCATGACGGGTGGCGGCACTGGAGCGTGCCTGCAGACCACCGAGGCGGGAGGCATGGGTGAGGGTTGGTCGGACGCCATGGCTGAGTGCGTTTGATTTATTTCTCTCCGTTGCTGAACAAGATCTAATTCATACTCTTTGCCCAGCTGGACCGAGAAGACCTCCGCGGACGTCCCCGACTATGTTATGTATGGGCCAGTACATCATCAACAGCCCCGCCGGCATCCGCACGCACCCGTACTCGACCAGCGCGACCGTCAACCCGCTCAAATACGGCAACATCGCTACGCTCAACGAGGTCCACAGTACGTACTATCCCCCCCTCTCATTTTTCAATCCCTAATTATTGTGTTGCGTTTCTTAGACATCGGTGAAATCTGGGCCAACCTCCTGCACAACATCTACGCCGCACTTGTTGCTCAATACGGCTGGTCGCCCGACGCACGGACGAACCCCGACGGCACGGAGGGCAATATCGTCCACATGCACCTCTTCATCGACGCACTCCCCTTGCAGCCCTGCAACCCGACCTTGTGCGTAACCTCCACTTTCTCATAACAGTATCATATTAAACTGACTATCCACCCAGCCTGACCGCACGCAACGCCTGGCTGCAAGCCGACGTCAACCGCTACAATGGCACCAACCGCTGCCTCCTGTGGAACGTGTTCGCGTCCAAGGGGCTCGGCGTCAACGCCGCGGGCCACGTCAATAACGCTGACATCCCGGCTGACTGCTAAACACTCCCGCTGACTGCTAGATTGATTCATGACTCGCACGGACTCACTGCTGCATTGTTACGCATTAACGCATTATTGGGATTCATTTGTATAGTTAGAAAAATTACTCTGGTTTCATTTTGACGTTCAAATGGTAGTCTTTGGGTTGTTTGTCCTTGTGTCATGATTTATTGGGTACGCGTCTCAGCACGTGATACTCTTTTGATATGTCTAAATCTGGCCTTAACCACATTGCCAGGAGAAAAAAAAACGCGGGGGGTTTTTTTGGTAGCACAATTAGAAGTAACAGCACCATTCTTTGACCACTCTATTCAAATAATTGGGCGGCCGCGTTACGTTCGAGATGAACGACTAAACAGAAACAGAAACTCTCTTGTTTCCACTGAAGTTTTCGAAGTCACCTATTTACGGTCGGATTTCGGAGCACAAAATCCAGCATTATTACCCAATTGTATCATTAGAACTAAATTTAGCAGCCACGTACAAAGCCATGGAACCTTCGGTTTCGGTTCAATAAGTTCAAGGATGGATGCCTGCAATCTTCTCACCACAAAATCTCACCTCCATTTCCTGCATCTTGTTTCGAACTCCAGGTAATATCTACACCTTCCCTAATTTGGTCATTAAAATGTCCGCTCGCGCGTCACTGTTATGGGCAGCGATGATATCGATCACAGTTGAAGTGACACGGCGGACCTCAAACGTTGAGGTATCACGAGCAGCCGCAGGTCGCGCTCGAGGGAATTCGGAGGCCCGCCGCCCTCGCTCTTCTGTGGTATCGTGGCCAGTGCGACCCAGACCAACCCGCACGATCATTAGCGTCGGCGCGATGTTCTGAGTGGTATTGTTAATCAACATTCAATTTGGATCCATCTCACGGACCATTATTTGCCACTGCTGCGCTGAATATCGCGCCAACTGGCTGTGGGAAATCAGATACCAGAACAGAGGGAAAAAGACGGAGTTACCGAAGTATCCTTCGAAGGGAAAGGCGATCAGAAAGGAAGCCGCTCAGACAGTAGATTGCGCCGGATTCCAAACTGTTCAGGTTATATGCTTTGTTGAGGGCGTGTGAATGAGGGACGTACATGATGGCGATGACGGTATTGTACCTGTGTATGTGCACTGACTCGAGTATGATACGAGCATCGCGGCGGATCCACCAGATTCGACCCGCTGGCAGAAAGACAGGTATGGGGTCAAAAGAATGAGAAGAAAGGACTGAATTACCTGTCAAACCCATCAGTACCATATTCGTTAAGATAGCCATCACAAAAGGGACCCGAGAGTCGAGCTGGTAGGGAATAAGCCATCTTCGCATGCAACCAAATAGCCCAGGACTAGGACGAATATTAGATACAATCAGTAAAGTTGACATTCATACCTGTAGTTGCAAACAACATGAGCATGGGAAGGACAACGATGCGGATATTGCGTCCCCAGACGACGAAGCAGCGATAGATCTGATTCAGGATAAATGTATCACTCTTTATTTTGGATGCCGAAGACCTACAAAGAGGCCATCTGTGACGATACTGTGGGCACTTTAGCATGACGGAATTGCCAGCAGCGGGTAGGTTTCACTTATTCGTGACCAGGAGAAAATTCGTGGCTGCAAGGAGCCGGTCATACAAGTTCGTGGGGCCAAGCGCTGGGGGAGCCGGCCACACCGCCCCTCGATCGCGAGGCGGACGATCTGGGAACCCAAAACAACGACGTAAACATGAATAATGATCTGAAGCGTCGCGAGAATGGCCATTGCGGACATGGCAAGCGCAAGGCTCTTGCGCCCCGCTCCCGTCCGATGGTACAACAAATGAGCCGCGATGCACAAAAGGACAAGTAAGATGCCTGTGGAACAGTATTGCAGCTTCCACAAGTACCTCCCAGGACCAGACTCACCGTAAAGCAAGAATTCTGCCTAGGCAGCGAAAGTCGTTGACTATTGGTTGTGGCTTGGAAAACGCAGGGGCGACGTACATATATCCCACAGGTTCGTGCCAACGCAAAGTCCCAATAGCTTGCAAAGGGTGTGGGGTCGATGGTGTAGTTCATGGTGGAGCCGAATCGGCGCCAATCTGAAGCTGTATGGAAGGCCTACCTTACGGGTGCGACCTGCTGTCATTTCGTTCGTCTGATGGGCCACTGATATCAGCCACCTACCTTTCCGATGCAGAAATCACGAAACCTCAGTCAGACTTTCTTCCTCGGCCTTTCAGGAGGCAGTCGTGCTGGAATTTCTGATACACTGCAAATCGGTGGAGTTTGTGGATTATTCGGCGGAGTTGGAGATGAAATCAAGGACAAAGCAATGGACGAGGTCTGACAGGAAGAGCAGGCAGGCTGTCAGTGTCAATGTACAAGGAGCCAACAAGGAGCTCGTATAAGTAGCTGTAAGCTGTAACGTCTGCATCGGAGTTCTGGCGGCTGCTGCGGCATCCAGGGGGAATGAAGATATCCAAACCCGGTCAGTACTAGTTCAGAGGGATTGCGGCGAGGTTGGAGGTCTTGGGCAGACGAGTTTACAGGCATCCTTCACGTGACCTCACGCGACGCTCAGGCTCACCAAACAGTCTGCAACATGATCATTCAATCCACTTATTTTTGGGCCCCACACGACTTGCTCCATACTGCGTACAAAGCATACCGCGTTTAACCTTCCCGCGTTGAAAGACGTCTGATATTAGGAAAGAACTTGGAACTTCGAAACGTAGACAGGGGGTCTATGAAACTCTAAAATAAAAGTAGATAATCACTGAAAATCTCGACCCTGGAAAAATAACTAAAATTTCAAGCCCTTCACCCGCCATTTCTTTACGACTCGTGTTCCGACTCCAAGGAGTCGAACACTTCGTCTTCGTCGTCAGCCTCTTCACCATCATCCTGCTGTGGGCCGGAAAAAATAGCGGCATAATCGCCTGGATCGGCGGACGCTTCCTCGTTATCCTGGCTTTCTGATAAGTCGGCACTCTCAACCACTTCCTCGTTCACACCAACATTGTACCCCCCTCCCGCATCCGAATCGCCGTCAGTGATCGAGTCGATGTCGGAGAACGTGCCTTCGCTCACGTCCGCATCCCCGACCTCGAGGTCGGCGTCGCGTCCGAAGAAGAGGGGGAAGCGCGCCGCGAGGGGCGGGATGATGCGGAAAGGTGAGCGATCGCGGACCGGCGGGGAAGGTGGGGGGGATGGAGAGGCCGATTCCGCCTGCGAACTGGACGAGGAAGCGAACGGGCTGCTCAGATTCGGTGGCACAAAGACGCGCGGAGGCGGGGAAGGCGGAAGCGCGATGCGGCCGTCCGCTGCGTCGCGGCTCTTCTGCGTGAGATCGATGTCCGCCTCCGGCGCACGTATCTTGCACATTTCGTCCATCTCCTCGAGACGGGTGATAAGTTCCTCTGCGGTCGGGACGTGGAAAACGGGGCTCCGCGGGGAGGTCTCAGAGCTGGGTTGCAACGAGGAAGGAGACAGAACTGGGGAGGGGGTGCGCGAAGGTGGCAGGGCGTGCAAGTGCGGCTGAGTATAATGTGGCCAGGGCGGGGCGACATCTGTAGATTTCAAGTGATGGGGGGACTTGAGCCGTCTCTCGGGCCACAGGTTCGAGGATTGCGGTTGCGGCTGGCGCTCCCACGGCGATGCCATTGAATAAAACGCGTGGATTGGCCGGGGCGAGAACAGGGGGGCCTGACGTTTGGAGGAACGGTATTTCCGGTAGCTCGGCACCTCAGGCTCAAAGTACGCGTCGCCAGTGAAGTCCTCGGTGAAGAAGAAGAATGGGAGGTGAAACACGGACTCCTCGTTGCAGTCCTCCCGCAGTGTACGATCTGCTTCTGGGGCCTGCGTCTCGTCAGCAACCACGAAAGTAGAAAGAGAGGTTCCTCACCATCCACTCGTCGAAGGCACCAACATACAACATCTGCCCCCAAACCTTTTCCTTCAGGTTTTCGTTCCATGGCTGTAGCAAAGCGTCAGTTCTCAGATGCCACCGGGAAAGTGTGGCCAGCCGACCTTGGAGGCAACATTCGCCTTGGGCACACGCACTACTAACTGGGATTCATTTGCGACGGGCATTGTTAACGGCGAGTGGCACTGAGTTTGGTGGATGGAGAATGAAATGTGGAGAGTGCAATGTGAGTGGCGAGAGAAAAAGTGAGGCCGTGGCTTTGTCCACCTCCCGCGCCATTTAAAGGCCCACGCTTTGACGACGCTTTGAACTTGCACGTGATCGTGACAATGGAGAGTTTGGCTTTGTTAAACTGTTTCACGCTTTGGCTTTGTTCGGGTTCTTTCCGCATTCGATGGGTCCGTCCGGCTGTGTTCGAGTTCTCCTTTCGATCCTAGAGAAAAAGCCACGATTCAGTTAATTTTGAACCACTCGATCATGACTACTTCCCATACGGTAATTTCCAAGTGGAGGCATTCGGCGCGGTCGCCGAAGCTGGAGAGTTCAGGGAACGATTTTGTATCTGTCGATGGTCATGAGAGATGGTTTGTGTGTCTGAAATTCAAATTCCCGAACTGCGACGCCAACCAGGTCAGAGATAAACTATACACATTATAAGCCCAATCTGAATTCCCGCTCGTCGAGTGGAGATAATTATTGGATTCTTTCGAATGTGCATGTAACTGTCAACAAGCGACACCAGATGTGACCATCGGGGATACCTAGGGATTTCAATGAGAAAAATAAAAGCGAGTGGAACACCAGATGCGCACGGTTCCTGCAGTAATGTTCGTAGGGCCACTGGATGCCCGCCCGATGTCGATTTGAAGACCCTGCGCGCGTAAATCGCCAAGCTTTGCAATGACTTTCTCGACGTCCGAGCCCTGTCTCGGGTCTGTGAAGACAAGCCGAACCGACTCGAACTTAGTGGAAACATAATGCATTCGATCTTCCATCTCGCCTCGAGCATTTCGGCAAGCGGGCACACAGAAATATCGGCAGCACACTTTAGAGTGAGCGAGCTTGGGGCAGGCAGGATATCGAGCGTGAGCGTATCGAAGAGAACTCAGAAATCGTCGTCGTCCAAGCTGGGGCGAATCGTAAGGTGAGAAGACAGCCGCCGGATCCACCATTCCCACTGTTAGGCCGGCGTCACCCCGATCATGTAGAGGGTGTGTATTGCACACTGCGAGCGTCGTAGGAAGGATGTGCAGCGGCCTATGCCGGAAATTGACGGTCTTCAGGGCTGGGACACATAAACAGTGAGTGTCAGGACCTCGAGGCTGGGTGTGAGGCGTGGGCATCTACGCAGCTGGAAAAGGGTTGGGTGAGTTCAAGATGCGGGAGTTGGAGCTAGGGAGGCCCTATCGAGTCCGGAGAGGAGTGCCGGAGGGCGACGTTGCTAAGCCTCGGAGCTTCCAAGGGCGCGCATATCGGCGCAAGCCGCCATGCGCCTTCGACAGTGAGAGAAAGGGTTACTAAACACGGTAGCCGCCCACGAACGTCCACGAAAAGCAAGAGGCTGAACTATCGTTAGCTGGAGAGATTTCCATCGGGAGGAGTACCGGGTGATGATGGGAATAATGCTTTCCTGGGAGGATGATTCCGAAATATGGAGGTTCAAAGGATGAGTACCGGCTCGCCTAAGCGAACATTGGAGCAGATTTTCTGCATCCCGAACAGCATCAGGGTTCAGCTTAAGGCACATTAAAACCTCGGCCGTGTTCAAGGCTATAGACCACCATGTTCTGCAGATGCTGGCTCATAAGCAGTAATGGCAGTGGACTATGGCCTCGGCACACGCACGACCGAAGTGAGGAGTGTCGACAATATGCGAGAAGATTACCATGGTAATTTCGGGTGGTAAATTCAAGATCTGTTACTTTGCTGCCTCAAGATGCCCCAAGACACGCGCTCACTCTTCAGCGAAGAGCAACAAGCGGGACTCCTAGAGACTCAGACATTTCCGTGTCAATTTCCTGGAGACGGATCGAACTTCAGGGCCGGTGGGATCACGATCCGGGGAAGGGAAGACTTGGAACGCTAGGTAGAGAACCAACTTCGCGAGTGCGACCAGTCATTATCGAGGCTGGAAGATACATGTGGTTAAGAACAAAAGCGACAGGTCACACATGTGACTTGTGACGAAGCGGCGCTTCGTGGCGCTTCCCACACTTGCTTCCCACCAAGCGCTTCGAATTCCTGAGTCCTCTCACCTCCAACCTTGCTTTCGCCTTCATCAGATGAATGGGGACCGATTTTGACTTACATATCCTGCCAGTACCGAAGACTTTGTGCTGGTCACTGTACGCGAACGGGATGCCTTGGATTGCGACCGGCGGTGATTCTCGGAAATTTTGAGGCGCTAACACTGGGCGGTGCGTCAAGCCAACGCGCTGCGGGACTGATATAGTACACTTCTCAGCACAAGGTCTTAATCATACCTTAAGGTTCGAGCGCTTTTCGTTTGCCTCGTGTTGTGAGATATGAAAGATATCGGATACGGACCAGCAACTTGAATAGCTATCGGGCGGTGGTATTACACGCGCGTTTGGTGCGTCTTCCTCGGGCTTATCATTCATATCTGTAATTTTAACTCGGTCTCCGGAACGTCTTTTTTTGCGTGCTTCATGCCGAGATCACGAACTACGGGCATTGGCGGCACCCTCGTCTAGTGTGATCCAAGGTGTTGATCTTTTTTTTTTGGGAGGTCGTGGATATGAATGGCTAACTTTTTCATAGCCTACGCGGCCACATACTTCCACATCTCAGCCTTAAACCTTTTAGACACGTTTCTTGTGTGTGTTTTTCATGAGTCTCTTCACCCGAATCTGTAATTTCATCTCGGCCTTAATACCGGGGTCGTGTTTACATTGAGATTGCAAACGACAGACCGGATTCGATTCACGGTATGGCTTCCAAACTGAATCTAAGCTTATGCTGAACAATTTTCCCCCTGGGATGGGGTAATTGGTTGATAGTCTTGTACACAGCTACCAATTTCGACACCTCCTCCTTTTCAAAGCACATACATTCTACGTTCATACGTTAATTTCCATTCCAGTATCCTGTTTAACAATCATCGACTCCGATTCTCTTATCCTCCGAGCCGTTCGGCGCTTGGAGGTTCATTCATTCTTCGAATTTCCTTCCACAATTATCGCCATCCCCTGGCTAGACTGACTTGCCTGGTTAACAAAGGTCGTCCAAAATGGTGCCAGTGGCTTGGCGATTGTTATCCTCTTCCTGGTCGTCATCGACAAGTTCGGACCCCACCACTTGTAATTTCATTCTTTGCTATCTTGAACGGCGTGCAAGGCACCACGAACGCACACCGAGGATCTTCCATACCCAGTACAACTGACCAGTTTCCCCCAGTTTCCCCCTGTCTTTCTCTCCTCCAGTAGCAACACATCGTTCTCGTGATCATTGAATGCCCGCTCCGGGTAGCTTACAGCTTGTCCCGTTCCTCACGCGAAGATGTCGCGTGGCGTGTGGCGCGCGCCGGAATTCCCGTGCGCAAATCCCCCTGAACCATCTTTCGCACAACCTTATGTAATTCCACGACCGCGTGTGTTTCATTTTGCATTGACAACCCGGGAGCCAAATTGTGCCTTTTTCGTTCGGCAACGCCACTCCAATTTCCTTCCTCGAATCCGGGCCAGGCTGTTTGTCTGGTCGGCTGTCTCGCTCATGTTGCGGTAGGTTACCGTCGTCGACGATTTTTTTCGAGCACGCTCGAGGTAACCCAACCTGCATGGCATCTATTCTTAATCTGTCGGTGAACCAATCAAGTTTTCCGCGTGTCTTCGTTCCATCGAGCGTAGGGTAAGTGGGTTGATTTTCCCTTGGCATCGACAGTCTCACATACACCGACTAACGCACCGACGCACCCCGAGAATTTTCCGTGCCCACAACTGATGCTTTCCCCGCCTTTCCGTCCTCGGGTAGCCAGCGCACAACGTCGCCTATATTTTGATCTTTTGAATGGTCCCCGACCCTGCCCCTGTTGTCCCGTTCCTTCACGCCACGATGTGTGGGGTGTGGCGCGCGCCGGAATTGCTCGAATTTGCCATACATTGAAATTCTGCTTCCACATTCTGTGCCATATGTTGCATTGTTATTCGGCCACCCCGGACTGAGACCAAGCTATTCCTCGTCCATTCGGCAAACGCCATTGCACGACCGAACTGCGAATTGCACAGGGGCGGAGCCTTACAGTCCCACGACATCGTACCCGCTCATCGCCACCGGGTACGCCGGCGAATACCAATATTGCGATTCCGTTGTATCGTGGTATCCGTTGTCACAGAAAATCGAGAGATCAAAAAACAATTTCATATCGGCGTTTTTTTCAGGCACGCGGAATATTCTTGGTGAGCTGTCTTCATCGTCTCGTCAGTCTGGCTGTATTCTCACTTTTTTGTGCTGTATTTCATCTCCGTTTTCGTTGGTTGTATTTTAAGGTTTTTGAAGATCTCTCGGAACCGACATTTTTGAATGCCGGTTCGGTGGCAATAAAAATGACAGATTGGCGAGCTCGGACCGGACACGTGGTTGACAACGAACAGTGCCGAATTACTGGTTTTTCCATTATCGTGCCTGGACCTGCTGCCTGGACGCGTTCATATTCTCCGCTTTTTCGGTTTGAAAAGCGTTCCCTCATGAGTGGTATCAGCGTTATTATTCTGGCTACGGTTACTGGAGATCGAACATTTGTGACTGCACCAGAATTTGTCCGAGGACAGATCTCGGTTTATTTTAATCTGATGGCCAAATCTGGTGGATCTCCCATTTAATGATTCATTGTATCGCTTGCAGAACTGTTATCGCGTGGCGGAGTACTTCATGCTCTCCACGTTCCCTCCTTGTCCTCCCCCACTCTCGATGGCTGTCCGCCACCAGAGCGCCCTCTATTCTCCCGCCCACCACACCAGCATTTCGAGTGACCGAAACGTGCCGTATCATTCGTCGCCGATATATGGGGCTAGCGTCGGGGGCAATAGCTGTGAGTTTCGTTTACGGTCGCGCCCTCGCAAGCTTTTGAAGTGTCGCGGAATTTTTTGCTGACCACCATCCTGCCTTGAAGACCGATATCATCCGCATGGAACTTCCGTGGATGGTCCGCCGGAGCCGCCCTTGCACTACCACTATGGAGAAGCTCAGAACGGCTCTCTAAATCTGTCTCAGGGCCAGGGGAGCGCGATACGGCAGCCCACACTCCTCCCCAGGCTCCAGATACCACCTCGAGGAGTCGACTCGTCGTCGTCGCCATCCGCCCAGCGCGTCGACATATCCGTGTCGGTATTCCACTCCGCCACCGCCACGATCTCTGGACACAAGTTCCAAGCGCCAGCTTTCCGTGGGCCCTTGTCTGCGCCTGACGCGTCAGAGGACTTTCGCTACCACCAACTGTACGAGGACCCCAATCGGGTGAGCAATATGGTGCCGAGCAATGCTGTTGCGAGCGGGAGTGGGAGTGGGAGTGGGAGTCGTAGCAGGACTGCGGATGCGACGGACCGCCGCAGCAACAGTCCACAGAGTCCAGTACGGGCGACTCGACGTCAGACGACGACTGCAGTGATTGCATGTCGGCAATGGTGCGTCACTTGGCCTTCTTGACGTTCTCCACTCACGTTTTCCTCATCTGTTAGCCGCTCGCGCAAAATTCGCTGCGACTCGACGCGCCCACACTGCTCGAATTGTTCCCGTCGTGGGGACCAGTGCGAATATGATCCGGCCCCTAAACGGAGAGGACCCGATAAGAATCCTGGGACGCGTCAGCGGCGGTGCAAGAGGCGCGCCGACTCCCGCGAAGAGGACGACGAGCCCGCAAACAAGCCTCTTGTCAGACTGGAGCCTGCTCCGGTGGCGTCCACGTCGATGATAGCGCTGCCGTCCCCCATGCCGATGCCATCCCCCGAGTCGCCGACGGAGATGAAGCGCGATAGGTCTCCGAAGAGACAGAAGCTTTCAGGCGAGCCCTCTCGGAGCCTGGAGGACCTCGCGGAGAGGGTGCGTCAACAGCATCCTACACCCTCGTCGACCGGAGCTTCACACAACTACGGCCGCCCAATACGGCCGCTGATCCACGTACCGTCGCAAGGCCCGCCGACACCGCTCAGAATCTCGACAGACGAGTCGGTGCTCATTAGAGTGCGCTATACTGTTCTTATGCTCAAGTTCGTGCTAACTGTATATCACAGCGAACCCAACCACCGTCCTCCACGCAGCCCCCTTCTTCTGACGTCTCCAGCTCACGGTACGGCACTACGCCGTCATCGTCATCTTACGCGTACGAGGTGTCGCCTTTTGCGCGCTCGGCCGGCTACGAGCAGCAGGCGTCGGCGCCAGCGGGCGAGCATCCCCAGTTTCCGGGTCTCCCGTCCGCAGCGGTGCAAGCGGCACAGCAGGGCTGGTGGGACGCGTTCCTTCGCTCTTATTCGTAATTTTTTTATCTTTTCCACAGGCGACGTCACTGACGGGATGCATATAGGCTGCGGGAGATTGCGACGGAGCTTAATTTTTTGTGCGTCTCCTTCTCCCCCGATTTATTCCCGCTCAACCTTAGTTTGATCCAGATACACCGACAGCCCGATCGCACTGTCCTTCATCAACGTAGGATTCCTCCTCGAGACGCTGTGGAATCCGACGAAGTATCTGACGCTCCAGCCCGCGTTTATCCTTGCATCGATGGCACTCGCGGTTCTGATTCGGTCGAGCGAGACGGAACGGGGCGCTGCTGGGCGGGAGCGCGCTGCTTTCCTGCGCCACTCGGCTCAGGATGCGCTCGAGCGCGCGTGGCGCGAGGCGGTATGGATCGACGCTAGCCTCGCGGAGGCTGCCTTGGTGCGTCCTCTTTCCGCACCCCCACTTCCCTCACTCACTCACCCCACTCAACTCGCAGATCATCGCCCAGTACGAATCCTCCGCGCACCCGGAGTACCATCCCGACCGCCTCTCGCGCGCTTTCACGTTCCTCGACGAGGTCGTCAGCGCGCTCGCGCTCACCTCCGTCGACGCGCAGAACGCGGACGTGTGCCACTACGCGAGCGCTGCGGCGCCCGTCGTCGCCGTGCAGCCGGACATGCGCTGCGCGTGCATGCCGCCGGGGACGCCCCCGCGGGACGCCGACAGCGTGCTACCGAGCACGCTGCCGTGGGACCCCAGCTGGGGCGCGCGCGAGATCCGCGACGAGGAGTGCCGGCGCGTGTGTTGGGCCGCACTGAGCCTCGCGACGAGCTTCCGCGCTGAGTGCATGGCGCTCGCAAGGGCAGACGAGTGCCAGGCGCTAAGGATCTGCGATCCTGCGAATGTACGTTTTCCTTACTACGGGCTTCTTCGTCGAGGCGTATGTTGACTGATTTTCAGTACCTTGTGCTGTTCCCGAACGAGATGTACGACCGCGGCGGGTATGGCAGCGGGCGGCAGGATGGGGGCGGGCCGGCGGCGCATCCGAAGAACGCGATCTGGGCGCTGTACTGCCGCAGCATGCTGCTGGCTAATTTTTGCAGCAACGTCGTCGCGCGCACCACCGAGAGCCGCGACGAGCGCGAGAGCCAGGCGGAGGCGCTGCAAGAGTCGTGGAACGAGGCGCAGGCGATCATGGACGCGCTCGATGGGCATGTGTGCAATCTGCATACGACGGTCGCGTATCTATGCCGGGAAAACATCTCGAAGTGGGTCGAACCAAAAAAATCTTTGGGTTGGTTTGCTAAATATGTTTTTTTTTCCCAGCGCACAAATGATCATCACGAAAGGGTTACGGAAGTGAATATAATATGTCGCTTTTCTGTCCGACCTTGGCTGATCCTTCGCAGTCTGCAGGGCTTGCCCGCAGGAAATCGCCCCGGACCTCTTTTCAATCGGCGACAAGCTAAGGAGTGGAGTACGTCTTTCCCTCGTCCACTAATACCAAACTAAAATTAATACAACTTTTCAGTCTATTATCAGGCCGAAGTTGTCAAGCGTGTTACCGTGTCCATTCAATACGTCAACGATCCTAGAGGCCACCAATTAACCCAACGGCCGTACGCCGTAACCTGGTTCTACCATCAACTTGCCATGTACGTCGCTTGCTTGCGCTATCCTCTCGCGATGTCTCGGCCTGACAGATCTTAACAGCTGTCTGTTGCTCTGGGAAAATGACACCTCGCTCGGAGACGTGCTCGAGCTCGCAAAGTCGTTCCTCGTCCCGCTCGATGTGATGAATGCGCTGTGGCCGTGTGAGCGTGCGTTCTCCTTCCTTTCTCCGCAGTTCACATCACGAATGAATGCTAATCTATTGCCGGACAGTGATCCAGCTGCAGTGTACGGCGCTGCGCAAGCGGCTCACCGCGCACTGCCGGTCTGCGGGGCACGAACCGCCACCGCCCTCGAACTACTCGCTCCCGCTTACCCGTCGCAATCCTTAGTTCCGCCCGCATGTAGTACCCCGCACTTTATCTCGCCTCTCGCCCCATGCCTCCGCCTCCCTTATTACCCCTCTACCTACACTACGCATTCGACCTACTTAAATTTGTCTTCGCCGTAATCTGCCACCGGTGTTCCGCCCATAGATATACCTCGTACATTATCCCATACCGTTGCGTCGTGTACAGTTTTGAAGATACCGATGTGTTGTATGTATAGGCCTGGCTTGTTGTACTTACTTGATTTCTGTTCGTATGTAGACCATAGATCTCAGATTGACCGGTTGCTCGATACTGGAATGTGTGTTGAGAAAAAGATAGTCAGGTTAAATGATAAATGTCTGCACTGGCCATGTATCAATCATGCTTCTCACTACGCAAGTGTACTGTTGCGGGTGCAGCAAGGGGAATATATATACTCCATTCAATCATGTATACACTTAGTACTACTGAAGGAATTGACACCAGGATTACATAGTCCCTGGTGCATTTAGACTGCAACCCGAACAAGCTCTTTTTCGTCATTCCAGTCTAGCGCCTGTATGTCTTCAATTTCCAAAAGACGATCAACATCCTCCACAGTCCTTGAAGGTGCACAAAGCTCCGCAAGATGAGTCAAGTTGTTCTTGTGTCGCTCCAGCATATTGCGCTGAGAGCTTTCTTTGTATTGGAGAAGATCGGCCTCCGGTAGATAGATTTCAACAAATCGTCATCTTATCTGCAGCTGTGGCATTCTCAAGAATGGCAAATGACAGAGAAAGAACTTGACAAAATAAGATACCAACCGGATTTCGCAGGCACGCAGGCCAGTATATGTTGAATTAATGCCAGGCATTGCTGAATTTGAGGAGGTGGGAATAAAGAATTTGTGTGGATTTTCACCTCATAGACTCACCACAGACAACGTCAGAACAAATCATCACAGGTGGAACTTACTTGATATATTGCACAAGGCAAGAAATATTGGGATAAGGAATACAAACAGTAAATTCAAGAAACGTACGATAGTTCAACAACGGGGACGGGCGATTTCTCTGGATTTACACGTGAATTACTTCGTGTTTACTGTCTACTCCATCCCTACATCATCTTGCGTATGCTGGCTAATACTGACAGTGATTCGGCGCATGGGAATACTTCCTATTGTTTGTGAGATGTGACCTCCATCCTGAGGCATCTGTTGCGAGCGCATCTTGACGCGGATCGTGATTATCCCGAAAGTTATCCCCTGCCAGCCTGTCAGGCGCGCCCAGTGCTATGCAGTTCGAGAGGGAATGCTCACCACGATGGGAGTGATAAGCTCCAGGATAATGAATTCGGCGTCATAATTGACAGAATAAAGACACAGGATAAGGATTTCCACGAAGAGGAATAGTGCGGCGGATTCCACGAGAATTCGGAGGATGGGCATAAAGCTGCCCTCGCTGGTGCGGTAGCGGGTCGACTCCTTCTCTGCTCGCCAAAGCCGAAAGGCCATAAGGCCCGTGGTGATCACATTCTCAACCACCTAGGATCACATTCATCTCACGGAGTGCCAGTGGACCTTCCGATGTGAATCCTCACCGCAATGACATACCAGGCCGTAATCCAGCTGGTGAGCGGAGCATCGAAATCCGAAACTGCGGGGTTGAATGTGCTGTACAATCCACAGACCATGTAGCCGGAGACTATGAGTTTATTATATGAGGACAATTCGAATTCACCCTGACGAAAGATACCTATCTCTCCGATCAATAACAGACAGGGAAAGATTACAATCCTGTAATCCTTGCTCCACAGAATCCAACAACGGTAGACCTTTTGTGGTTTCAGTGCCGTTTACAATGTGAATAAATTCGAGCCCACCGCCGCTGCATCCCCAAGAATACTTTGAGTCGCATAACTGGCTGAAGTTTGAGCAGGAAAGTTAAGAAGGAGCGGAAACACACACACTGTGTCTTTGGCAATGTGATGCCCTGGGAAAGTGTACATTAGAAGGTTCAGTTATATATGAACGCGATCTCACAAAGCTGAAGTTCTGCCAAGTACGCCACAGGTCCGCCTGGAGCATCCGCGAAATCTGCGAAACCCGTCACGAGTCGAAAGCAATTGATAGCTGTCGGTGGCATATGAACGACGATGAAGAAAGAGGAAATCATAAATCTTACCAACATGGACTGTGGCTAGGATGAACATGAGAATTGAAATAATGAATAACACCTATATTCGGAGTCAATTGACGATTCCTGGACCCAATTGGGAGATATTACTCCATAGTGTGTATTTCGTCCATAATTCGAGCTGGTCTGGATGTACACCCCGAATCCGAATACACACAGAAGGCATCCTTGGATTTCAGTGAGAATTATCCCTCCTAGTGAAATGAAGGACACACCGTACAAAAGGCCTGAACCAGCCACCGTCAAATCCTGAGTCAATCAGACCCAAGAGTGAACGTACCTCCAGCCATGCACCAATGAGGAAGGTTTCATCAAGGGGATACTGGTGGAGAGCCATGGTGGCATTCGAATCGGAAGCATAACGGCGTCGACCTCGTTTTAAAGGGCTCTCATTTAGCAGTAACCGAGTCTTGGCGCCTTGATCTCACGGGCAGCGACTGATGGCGATCTTCGAAGATGCCCAAAACAAGGTCCAATCTGACGATTATGACTTGAAAATCATGATACCATATCCTGAATCGACAGCGAGAGTAGGTACGCCATCACTGTGATCAGAGCCAGGGGAAAGGAATATGCGCCAGAGAAGATGCAAACGACAGGCTGACAGGTGTCATGTTGGGCGGCGAGGCGGGGCGCTAGTATGCGGGAAGCCAAACGTCTATCGGACGCTGCGGAGAATATGACGCTCAACATCGCGGCGAGTCCATATTTATCGCAGTGCCCATGATTTATTTGCTCATGGCTGCCGATGCCCATTGGCCAATAGAATCTCAATGCCCGCTCGAACGTGAGATGTTATCGAGAAGTATCGGAAATTGTGCGCGGCACTGTATAGCCGTGTATCAATCAACTTCAACAAGGACTCGAGATATGAATCGCCAGGAGTTCGAGGGCAGTTAACTCCCCTTGATTTGTGCGGAAACTGACTGTGGCAGACACCGCAAATCAGTAGATCAAACAACCAGTTGGTAAATGACACCCCGAGTCCCACCAGTCTTAGGCACTGGTCGTCGCCTCGAAAATCAAGGCCGGACGTGCTTGAGAAAGCAAGGATTTGCAATCAGAAGACTGAGGGCCGAAGGAGCGAGCTCCAGGCAGAAACGAATGTCCGAGAATAGGAATAGTCTTGTCCAAGATTGGGCAACTCCCTGGGAAAGCCAATTAGTGGTATTTCTGTACAAAATAGTAGCATGCGTAAGGCGTTTCAACTATCCATGTCAAATATATTAGAAGCCAGGGTCTAGAATTTTTTAAAACGGGCGAAGGTAGGGCCGTGGGGTATAAACGAATGTCGTATCGGATAATGCGTCGAAAAGAAAAGGTGGAACTCACGCGCCTGTGCAGTGCAGTAGGTGTCGGAGAACTGAGCGCACTCCAAGCATCGAGATAGGTGCATCCCGCAATAGCCGTCACGCCCGGCGCCGTATCGCTCGCATCGAACCACCCGTTCCCGACGCGTTGGCGTCACAGTTGCTGCGCTCCAGTCGCGGTGGGCGTAATGTATGAGCGTCGCCGACTCGGTACGTTGCCCATCGCAGTGTATGTCAGGAACAGCGTCAGCGCCCCGGCGGGCACATTTGAGATTGTTGGGGGCGGCCACTGCCCAAACTCCGCGGTCGCAGACGCCGCGATTGTGCTTCCGCCCGCACCGCCAGTCTGCATACACTGTAGGTGTCTTAAAACTGGACGCCGATCGCGGTGCATGTGCCATTCGCGGTGCGCAGGTCAGTGGGCACGTAGCCGTTTTGGAGGCCGAGCTGGTAGGACCACAGCGGCGAGCGGATGACGCCGTCGGTTGCATTTCCAATCCGCGCATCATGAGTCAGGGCTACTGAAAAAGAATATCAATGAGATGCGGAGGTATCTTCGATGTACAGAAGAACGTGCATGACATTAGCAACCTTTGTCGAGAACAGGAAGATGGGTGGAACATACCAATCCTACAATGCGTCCATACTCGCCAATGGAAATTGCATTACGCCTACCTTGACCGTAGCATTGCACTCCATCCACAGATCACGGTTTCCGCCATAGCTCTGTGTTCCGTTCACGCCCGTGAGATACAGACCACAATCGTTGTACCCATTGCTGAACTCCCCCGCGACGGCCACTCCGAACGCTGACCGGCTGCACCTACCGATCAGTCTCCCGACAGTGCACAAAATAAGCACACCTGGTCTTAATCGACGACCCCCACGCCTAGCACGCCTGGCACGGCCAGATCCTACCCACGTTCGCCGCATCCGATCGGCGCATCATTCGGCTGCTGATTGAACGCAAAGTATGGATGGGTGTCTAGAGATGCGGTCTGAGCCCGGGAGGAATCCTACTCAGTTCGAAACGCCGTCGTGGATGCTGATGAACGCCCCGTGACCCGCACCCAAGCCAGTAATATTACTAATGGTAAGTATCATGTCGTGCGCTTGGAGATAGCTGTGGACGAAAGTATGTTAGTGCGTGTTTATGGTAGAATAGGAGGCGAGCGTACGAGGAGGTAAGCTGGTCTCGTCCGATAATCGCTAGGCACACTAAAAGGACACGATGTCGTCAGACACAGAACAAAATCGATAGGTTGAAAAGGCGGACCCTCGTTCATGACGCGAACATCTACACCACGTTTGCATACTCCGGTTGCGAGATGAACTCAGCGAAGATCCGAATGTAATCGAGCGAGCGCTGAGCATTGGCGACGCCCATGATCCCATTGAGGAAACCGATTTGGCCGCGCTTGCCGGAGTGGTACCGGTTGTAGCCTGAAGGCATGGTCAACCATCGTGACAACGAAGAATATGATGTATCATTTTGTGATCCAGGTATGGTGTGCAAATGCAGGTTCACGCGGATCCCGTATTTACGTGCCCAGCGGCCGGCCAAAGAGGCGGATGATGTATCTGGGTAAAAAGGAGACGCCGACGGAGATACGGCCGCTGCTGTATTGTTCGTACGCTTCTTGATCATCAAGGAATAAACTTGGACCACGACGGCCACCAAGACCACTATCCATCGACGTGTTTTCGCAGAACTCCGGACTAGAGGGCGGCGTGAATCCCCGTATTGATTGTCTTTGCCGAGTTGTACGGAAACGCTGGATTGTAGCAATCTGTTTGCGAGGCAGTTGACGGGGCGAGACTGCGGCATTCAAACGTGCAGGGAACCTTGCCCACTGAACGCAGCAGATGACAAGAAAACGCAACGACGTTAGCAAGACGAACCTGGAGATCCGATTGCACGTGATAATTATGATGGCATCAAAGTCAATCGTGATGAGTACTCTATTTGGCTCGGCATTCCATCAGCTTCGAATCCAGTTTTTTCTTTTACCTCATCAGGCAACTCCTCGACTCGGATGTCAAACGAGATCCCTTGCAATGTCGGTTCGCCATGGACCCTCGCCTTACCTTCCGGTGCCGGCACTCGCACCCTTAATACTTTGCGCATTCGTCTCGCTGAAATCGACGGCGAAGTTGCCGACCTCCAGACTCGGCTCGGTCGACTAGCTGCAGAGCGGAAGCCCATAGAGGAAGCCCTAAAATCCGCCATCTACCCAGTTCTCACCCTGACCCCCGAGATCACTGCTGAAAATTCATGCACTGTGTCGACAGCGCCACATCGGAGGTCCGACCCGGATGTACCTAATGCTCCGTGAAACGGCTGGATGCGGCCCACTGCTTTGGCCGGTATATGTCATGCATGGAGAATATTGCACTAGCCCTGCGCCTATCTGGTCCAATTTTCAGCTATTCACTACACCGAACACAATCTCGTCCACGGAGAAGCTTCTCCAGCGCTGGCCCCCCGCACCGGCGTCACCATGGACATATCTCTACATAGGGCCCGGATTTCTCTGACAGCTCTGGCACCGTACTTTCACCAATTTCGGGTGTTCTCGTGTACAGTGGATACCCCGATCACATTCCCGAGCGATTCTCTTCGTGGCCGTATCCACTCCTCAGGAAACTGGATATTTCATTGAGCGCATACCCGGAAGAGTTAGTCGGACCCCCCACGCCCCTAACTGCCTTCACCGACGCGCCCCAGCTGCGCGAAGTGATTCTTACCGCTTTTCCATTTAACTGGATCGCTCTTCCGTGGGACAGTTGACACGTCTCGATCTCATGGGCCAAGACACTGCGCAATGCGTGGAGATTCTGCACCATACCCGAATCTCGAAATGCTTTACATTGATCTCATCGATTCCCCTGACATGCCTCCAGCACCCGTGCAACTGGCACACCTCCATACGCTCAAGTTCGGCGCGTACTTGTACTACTTCGACATCCTCGATCACCTTATTCTCCCGGCTCTCAGACACATCGAGATCTCAATGGTCGACTACGAGGCGGTACCGCGATTCAGTGCGTTCATCGCGCGCTCCGCCTGCGCACTGCGCTCAATCACGCTCAACTCGACCAGCTCAAACTCCGTCGTTGAATGTCTCCGCGCCGTCCCGACCGTCTCCGTGGTCCGCCTCATGGATGTAGAGTGGTACATCCCGAGTTTTACCCACTTTTTCGATGTCCTCGCTGGCGAGGCCGACTTCCTCCCCAATGTGCGATCCCTTTCGCTCAACCCGTGTGTCCATGCCATAGAGATTCCTTACGCGGATCTGGCGGCGCTGCTGGCGTCACGTTGGCTGGGCGCAGCCCTGGGATGCGCGGCTCGAATCGTTCGAGCTCATCCTGGCACCGGTAGCAAACACCGCCCCACTCCCACCGTCGCGCAACTGCAGCTTGGCCTGGACGCGTTGCAGGCGTTGAAGGCTGATGGGCTCAAGATCAATATCCGGAGCCTCCAAAAAATGACGACCAGCGTAAGTGGCAGCTATGACCCTTTGTTCATGTTTCAATGACTTGGCCACTACAGGTCGACGCTGTAGCAGTCTATCCAGTCCTCATGTAAATGGGACCATTCCACTTGTTTCTTTAATTAAACTGTAAGCTCCGATACCAGTAGTATAAACGAATATTACGAAATCTAGGTTTGCTGGAATGACCGCTAGCAGGGCTGCGAGTCACGTCAGGTTCACCATTTCCCCGCTTCGTGAAGAATCGTACCTGATTCGCAGTGAGCACCTGCCCTGGGGTGGGCGTAATAACTGTCTGGCCGAACACAGAGACCGCAATGGTGGTAGTCGAGAATCTCGTGATGAAGGTGAACGGAACGTAACAAAATGTCCAGATCTCTGAGTATTTATTATACGTCGTGGGCGTGATTGGCGGACATGTCAGGAAGAGAATCATTGGCGGAGTTGGTTTGACAACAAGTGAGGTAGTTGGGGTCCAAGGCGAAGACACGAGAGCCTCTCGTGCACGCTGGGATAACCTTGGGAACACACTGGACCATGCTGTGTATAATTACTATCACCATCACCGTCACTTACAATACAGTGGCGCAGTATTGAGTCGCGGCGCTGCTAGCCCGCCCAAGGGAATGCTTGCACTACGGATCGTGAAAAATATTTGAAGCTTGTTTTTTATCCGGAAGAGGAGGAGCCATATTATGCTGATACGGTCTCACAATTGGAACAGCCAGTTCCTATGTAACTCTTGTAGGCTAAAATTACCTATCAATTCAGAACGGCGAGCGAATAGAATCAGTAGCCCTGACCATCCGAAAATCCGTCCGGGGCAAATACCGATTTTTGAAGGTTGCCGCAGATCGATCGAGGAAATCAATTGATATGGTCAACCTTACCTTCGCGTCTCAGCGGTACTTCAAGGAGAGCAGGTACGGATTCTACATCTGCTGTCGCGACGTTTATTTAATTCCTTTATGCCCAAAGCCTCAAGATCAGCGTCGTAACAGCCCCCATCGGCGGTGCATTCCCCGGCGGCGCCCCTGTGATCGACCTCGCGCCGACAAGCTACGACTCACGCGACAGCGCGATCTACTCAGTCATGGTCGACCCATCAGGCTCTACAGCGGTGACCCGACGGGCAATCACACAGTGTATGTCATTGAGACCTACAGTGCTTTCGGGGTACGTGTTTCCTCTTCCTATACTTTTCCTTACCCCGGCCGCTCGTGCTTTAATTTTGACTATTCCAACAGCCCTTCATTGGACGGCTCCGGTTGCAATTCTTTTGGAGAGGAAGTACAAGCACGTCACCTGCAGGAACAATCAACACCTAGACTCGAACCAGTCCAATCCTCAAGAGATCGAAGACAGTCGTTCGATGTGATGGATAGGGACTGGAAGATAATCACGCGTTTTAGTACAGTCGGAAGTTGCCACGAGATTATTAAAAAACTTAGACAAAATTTCGCGAAAACTCAGACATCGACCTCGTCTTTTCGGAGATAGTAAGAGACAGTTTTGTAGACAACTGAATTCTAAGACTTCCTATGTTTTCAGAGTTTTGATTCAAGTAAAATCGAGTCCTCTACGACATGATTACTGTGCGGGTCTTGTGGCTGTGAGCATGGCTGTACACGTCGCTCCCACGCCCTGCCTCACGTGGGCTGAAAGGGGCGAAAGACTCACTCATTGAAGACACAGTTTTAAAAATATAAAATTCTAAGAACATAGGAGCTCTTAGAATTAAATTCTCTACAGAACTGTCTCTTTACGAATTTTGAAAGAAGGAAGTCGGTCATCGACCCTCGTCGAAATTTTCTAAGTTTTTTAATGATCCTCGGCAACTTCCGACTGTACTAAATCGCGTGATTATCTTCCAGTCGCTATTTACCGGTATGTTGATCGACTGTCATCAACTTATACCGGTTTCCCAATAGCGACTGGTTCGAGTCTAATCAACACCTTCCTGTCCCTAAATTCTAATGCGCTACCTTCTCCCGGTCATAATTCCCACTTGGTGTATGGTACGATAACCTTATTCGCCTATCCAAAGCCGTCGATCCATTTTCGGACTGCTGTCCATCCACCTTCCTAACCACAATATGAAAATCT